>ML661353.1:183315-258958 GCA_007570785.1 Antilocapra americana | reverse complement strand
TGGAAGCAACCTAGATGCCCATCAACTGACGAATGGATAAGAAAGCTGTGGTACATATACACAATGGAATATTACTCAGCATTAAAAAAATTCATTTGAATCAGTTCTACTCAGGTGGACGGAACTGGAGCCCATTATCCAGAGTGAAGTAAGACAGGAAAAACAACAATATAGTATACTAACGCATATATATGGAACTTAGAGAGACGGTAACGAGAACCCAGCATGCGAGACAGCAAAAGGAACACAGATGTATAGAACAGACTCGTGGACTCTGTGGATGAGGGCAAGGGTGGGATGATATGGGAGAATGGCATTGAAACATGTTAATTATCATATGTGTAATCAATCGCCAACCCAGGATTGATGCTCGGGGCTGGTGCATCGAGATTTCCCGGGGGGAGGAAGGAGGGAGGGAGAAGGGAGGGGGTTCTGGAGGGAGAGCATATGTAAACCCATGGCGATATCATGTCATTGTATGGCAAAGCTAAAAAAAAAAGAAAAAAGAAATCAGCTGATATCTTGATGGAAGTTCCCTTGTATGTTATTTGTCATTTTTCCCTTGTTGCTTTTAATCTTTTATATGTCTTTAATTTTTGTTAGTTTGATTACTATGTGTCTTGCTGTATTCCTTCTTGGATTTATCCTGCCTGGGACTCTGTGCTTGCTGGACTTGATTGACTATTTCATTTCCCATGTTCTGGAATTTTTCGACTATTATCTCTTCAAATATTTTCTCAGGTCCTTTCTCTCTCTCTTCTCCTTCTGGGACCTCTATAATGCAAATGCTGGTGTGTTTAATGTAGTCCTCAAGGTCTCTTAGGCTGTCTTCATTTCTTTTCATTCTTTTTTCTATATTCTGTTTTGTGGCAGTGATTTCCACCATTCTGTCCTCCAGGTCATTTATCCATTATTCTGTCTCAGTTATTCTGTTATTCATTCCTTCTAGTGTATTATTCTTCTCTGTTTGTTTGTTCTTTAGTTCTTGTAGGTCCTTGGTAAACATCTCTTCTCAGTCTTTACCTCCATTCTTTTCCCAAGATCCTGGATCATCACTATCAATATTCTGAATTATTTTTCTGGAAGGTTGTCTATCTACACTTTGTTTAGTTGTTTTTTGGGGATTTTTTCTTATCCCTTCATCTGGGACATAACTTTCTGCTTTCACATCATGATTAACTTTCTGTAATATTGTTTTTGTTTTAACCACTGTGAGACTGTGCTTCTTCTTGTTTGTTCTGTCTGTCCTTTGGTGGATGAGGCTAAAAGGATTGTGTAAGCTT
Source organism: Antilocapra americana (assembly GCA_007570785.1). Taxonomy (NCBI): domain Eukaryota; kingdom Metazoa; phylum Chordata; class Mammalia; order Artiodactyla; family Antilocapridae; genus Antilocapra; species Antilocapra americana. The sequence continues at coordinate 257,675 of ML661353.1, read as the reverse complement.
CTTGATGGAGAGACTGACATGGGAAAAACTGGGTCTTGCTATGGTGGGCAGGGCCTTGCTCATTAAAGCTTTAATCCAATTATCTGCTGATGAGTGGTGTTGCACTCCCTCCCTGGTAGTTTGGTCTGAGGCAACCCAGCCCTGGTGTCTATGGGCTCTATGGTAGAATTAATGGCCAACTCCAAGAGAGTGTACACTAAGGGGGACCTTCTAGCTCCCTCATCCCTGTGGTGAGTGCCTGCCAAACCGTGTCTCCACAGGCGGCCTTTCAATACTAGCAGGCAGTTTTGATTCAGTATTTTGTGGAGTCACTGCTCCTCTCCTCTGGGTCTTGGTGCACACAAAATTTTGTTTGTGCTCTCCAAGATTGGAGTCTCTGTTTCTCTCATTTCCTTGGAAGGCCTGTAATCATATCCCACTGGCCCTCAAGGCCAGACTCCCTGGGGATTCCCAGTCCCTTTGTCGAATCCCCCAGGCTTGGAAGCCTGCATGGGGTTCAGAACCTTCACAATAGAGAACTGCTTTGGTATTATTGTTATCCAGTCTGTGGGTCACCCAGCTGGTGGGTATAGGATTTGATATGATCATGATTGCACCTCTCTTTGGACTTCCCTTGTGGCTCAGCTGGTAAAGAATGTACCTGCAATGTAGGAGACCTGGGTTTGATCTCTGGGTTGGGAAGATCCCCTGGAGAAGGGAAAGGCTACCTACTCCAGTATTCTGGCCTGGAGAATTCCATGGACTTTATAGTCCATAGGATCACAAAAGTTGAACATGACTGAGACACTTTCACTTTACCTTCACATTGAGGTTTCTTCTTTGTCTTTAGGTGTGAGGTATCTTTTTTTGGTGGGGTCCAGCATCCTCCTGTCAATGGTTGTTCAACAGCTAGTTTCAAGTTTGGTGCTCTTGCAGGAGGAGATGAGCACACATCCTTCTACTCCGCCACCTTGAACCAAAAGACTCATTCAGTCTTTTTATATATCTATGTATTTACCTTTTCTATGGTTCTTTATTGTTTAATATGGATTTAAGTTGCCATCTGGTGTTGGCTGGAAGGAGCAGAAATTTAGTTTTTATTTGTATGTGAATGCCTTCCCCACCCTCCACCCCCCTCATTATTTTCCAAAGATAGTTTTGATGAATCAATATGGAATTCTTGGGTGATAGGACTTTTGTCTTTTAACATTCCAAATCTGTTGTCTTGCTGCCTTCTGGTCTCCATTACTTTTCATGATGTCAGCTATTCTTCATATTATTTTACCCCTATGCATTTAGAGTCATTTTTGTTGCTGTTTTCGAGACTTTTTTGTCTTTGCCTCTCAATACATTGACTATGGTGCATTTAGGCTTGGATCTCTGTGTTTATTTTAGTTCTGTTTCTTTGAGCTTTTCTTTCTTTCTTTTAAATTGGAGGATAATTTCTTTGCAATAGTGTGTCAGTTTCTGCTGTACAAGACTGTGAATCAGCTATAGGCATACATATATCTCCACCTTCTTAAGCCTCCTTCCCATCTCCTAGGTCATCACAGAGCACTAAGCTGTGTTTCTTTTTATAAAATAGCTTCTCACTAGCTATTGTAGAAATGTCTGTTTATGTCTTCCACCCATTTTTAAATTGGGTTTTTAGTTTTTCTGATATTGTATGAACTGCCTGTATATTTTGGTGATTAACCCTTTGTCAGTTGCTTCGTTTGCAATTATTTCTTACCATTCAGAGGGCTGTCTTTTTGTCTTGCTTATGTTTTCCTTTTCTGTGCAAAATTTTTTGTTTAATTATGTCCCCTTAGTTTATTTTGTTTTTATTTCCATTACTCTAGGAGATGGGTCAAACAGGATCTTGCTTCAGTTTATGGCAAAGATTGTTCTAGCTATGTTTTCCTCTAAGAGCTTTATAGTGTCTGATATTACATTTAGGTCTTTAATATATTTTGAGTTTAATTTTGTGTATGGTGTTAGAAAGTGTTCTAATTGCATTTTATTTTTTTACATGTCACTATCCAGTTTTGCCAGCACCACTTATTTAAGAGAGTTTCTTTTCTCCATTGTATACTCTTTCATTGTCAAACATAAGGTGACCATAAGTGGTGGGTTTATCTGTGGGATTTCTAGCCTGTTCCATTGACCTACATCACTGTCTTTGTGCCAGTACGACACTGTCTTGATGACTGTAGCTTTGTAGTATAGTTTGGACTCAGGGAGGTTGATCCTTCTAGTTCTATTTTTCTTCCTCAGGATTGCTTTGGCTATTTGGGTTCTTTTATGTTCCCGAGCAAACTGGAATTTTTTGTTATGGTTTTGTGAAAAATGCCATTGGTAGTTTGATAGAGATTACATTGAATCTTTAGATTGCTTTGAGTACCATAGTCATCTTCAAAATATTTAAATTTCTAACACAAGAGCATAGCATATATTTCCATCTATTTGTGTCATCTTTGATTTCTTTCTTGAGTGTCTTGTAGTTTTCTCCATACAAGTCTTTTATCTCCTTGGGTAGGTTTATTCCTAGGTATTTTATTCATTTTGTTGCAATGGTGAATGGGATTTTTTAAAAAAATTCTTTCTGATTTTTCATTGTTAGTATATAGGAATGCAAGGGATTTCTGTGTATTAATTTTGAATACTGTGACTTTACCAGGTTCATTGATTAGCTGAAGTAGTTTCCTGGTGGCATCCTTTGCTTTTTCTATATATGTATTTTTATGTCAGTTCTAAACAGTGAGAGTTTTCTTTTTTTCCAATTTAGAGTCCTTCTGTTTCTTTTTCTTCTCTGATTGTTGTGATTAAGACTTCTAGAACTATGTTGAATAATAGTGGTGAAAGTGGACACCTGTGTCTTGTTTCTGTCTTAGAGGAAATCCCATCAATTTTTCACCATTTAGAATAATATTTGCTGTAGGTTTGTTACATATAGACTTTATTTTGTTGTGGTAGGTTTCATTTATGCCCAGTTTCTACACTTTTTAAAATTATCATAAATTTGAATTTTGTTAAAAGCTTTTTCTAAAATCTATTGAGATTATCATATTTCCCCCCACAATTTGTTAATAGTGTATCATTGATTTGTATGTATTGATGAACCCTCGAATCACTGGAATAAACCCCAATTGATCATGCTGTATGATTCTTTTAATATGTTGTTGGATTCTGTTTGATATTATTTTTTGAGGACATTTTCATATATATTCAACACTGATTTTGCTCTGTACTTTTCTTTTTTTTTTGTTCACTATCTTTGTCTGGTTTTTGTATCAGGGTGATGGTGGCCTTGTGGGACTAATTTGGAAGTATTGCTCCCTTGGCTATGTTTTGGAAGAGTTGGAGAAGGAGAGGTGTTAGCTCTTCTCTAAATGTTTGATTAAATTTTCCTATTAAGCAATCAAGTCCCAGGCTTTTGTTTGCTACGAAATTTTTACTTTGTTTCAATTTTACTGAGTTTGATTGGACCATTAATATTTTCTGTTTGCTCCTGGTTCAGTCTTGGAAGGCTGTATTTTTCTTAGAATTTGTGCATTTCTTCCAGGCTGTCCATTTTATTGGCATATATTTGCTTATTGTAGTCTCTTATGATTCTTTGTATTTCTGTGCTGTCAGTGTATGTTCTTTTTCATTTATAATTTTTATCAATTTGAATCCTCCCCCTTTTTTATTTGATGAATCTGGGTAATGGTTTATCAATTTTGTTTATCTTCTCAAGGAACCACCTGTTAGTTTCAGTGATCTTTACTATTGTTTTCTTCACTTCTTTTTAATAAATTTATTTATGTTCTGATCTTTGTGATGCTTTTCCTTCCAATAACTTTTTTTGTTGTTGCTATTCTTTTCTAATTGCTTTAGGTGTAGGGTTAGGTTGTTTATTTGAGATTTTTCTTGTTTCTTGAAGATAGTATATAGGATTATATTACTATAAACTTTCCTGTTAGAACTGCTTTTGTTGCCTTCCCATTGGTTTCTGGTCATTGCATTTTCCAGTCTCATTTGTTTCTAAGTACTTTTTAAAATTTTATTTGATTTCTTCCGTGATTAGCAGCATATTGTATAGCCTCCATGTGTCTGTATTTTAAAGTTTTTTCCCTTTGTAGTTCATATGTAATTTCATAGTGTCATGGTCAGAGAAGATGCTTAGTATATTCAGTTTTCTTAAATTTACTTATTCTTGATTTGTGAGCCAAGATGTGATTTACCCTAGAGCATGTTCAGTGTGTCCCTGAGAAGAAAGTGTGTTCTGTTGGTTTATGGAATGTCCTATAAGTATCAATTAAATCCATCTGCACTGTTATTTCATTTAGAACTTGTATTTTCTTATTAATTTTATGTCTGGATGATCTATCCATTGGTGTAAGCGGATTGTTAAAGCCCCTCATTATTATTGTGTTATTTTCCATTTCTCCTTTTATGGCTGATAGAATTTGCCTTATGTATTGAGGTATTCCTATGTTGTAGGCATAAATATTTGTAACTGTTACATATTCTTGGATTGATTCCTTTATGGTTATATATTTTCCTTCCTTATTTTTTATGTCTTTATTTTAAAGTTTATATTGTCTGATATGGTTATTGCTACTCCAGCTTTCTTTTCATTTCCATTTGCATGGAAATATCTTTTTTCACCCCCTCACTTTCAGTCTGAATGTGTCTGCAGGTCTGAAGTGCATCTCTTGTAGGCATCATATATACAGGTCTTGTTTTTGTATCCATTCAGCCAGTCTGTGTCTTTGCTGGAGTATTTAATCCATTTGTACTTAAGGTAATTATTGATATGAATATTCCTGTTACCATTTTCTTAATTGTTTTGGCTTTGTTTTTGTAGAGTCTTTTCCTTCTCTTGTGTTCCCTGCCTAGAGAAGTTTCTTTAGCATTTGTTGTAAAGCTCTTCTAATTGATTTCTAATATGTTTTTCTTGTCTGTAAAACTTTTGATTTCTTCATCAAATATGAATGCAAGCCTTTCTCGGTAGTATAATCTTGGTTGAAAGTTTTTCCTTTCATCAATTTAAGTACATTCTCCGACTCCCTTCTGACCTACAGATTTTCTGCTGAGAGATCAGCTTTTAACATTATGGGAATTCCCATGTATGTTATTGTTGCTTTTCCCTAGTGGCTTTTAAACTTTTTGTTTGTGTTTAATTTTTGTTAGTTTGACTAATAGGTATCTGGGTGTATTTGTCTTTGGATTTATCCTGTATGAAACTCTGTGATTCCTGGAGTTGATTGACTGTTTCCTTTTCCATGTTAGGGAAGTTTTCAACTATATAATCTCTTCATATATTCTTTCAGACTCTTTATATTTTTCTTCTTCTGCTGGGACCCCATAAGTTGAATATTGGGTGTTTAATGTTGCCCAAGAGGTCTGTGATAGTTTGCTCAATTCTTTTAATTTTTTATTCTGAGCATTTATTTCCAACATTCTATCTTCCAGCTCACTTATCCAATCTTCTGCCTCAGTTATTCTGCTACTGATTACTTTTAGTGCATTTTTCATGTCAATTATTGTGGTATTCATCACTGTTTGTTCTTTAGTTCTTCTAGGTCCATGTTAAATTTTTTCTCATATTTTCTCCATTCTATATTCAATATTTTACATCATCTTTACTATTATTGCTCTGAATTTTTAGGTATATTGCTGACTTTCTCTTCATTTATTGGTCTTTTGAAATTTTGCCTTGCTCCTTTATCTGCAACATATTTCTGCATCTTCTCATTTTGTTCAACTTACTGTGTTTGGTGTCTTCTTTCCACAGCCTACAAGGTTGTAGTTGTTCTTGCTTCTGGTGTCTTCTCCATGTAGATGAGGTTGGTCCCATTGCTTGTGTAGTCTTCCTGGTTGGAGGATTGGTGGGTGGAGCTGGATCTTGTACCTCTGATTGGCAGGGGCACATCAGCTGGTGTGTTTCAGGGTATCTGTGACCTTGGTATGACTTTAGGCATCCTGTTTGCTAATGAGTGGTGCTATGTTTCTGTCTTTCTGGTTTCTTGGTATGATGTTTCCGGCACTGGAGCCTTCTGGCCACTGAGTGTAGTTGTGTCTTAGTGTTGAAATGAAGACCTCTGGAGGAGCTGTTGTCAATTAATTTTCCTGGGACTTGGACTTTTTTCGTGTTCCTTGGTCCTGGACTTGGCAGTCACACTTCAGAATCTCAGGCTTGACTCATGGCTGGAGAAAAACTAGACCTTATCAGTCACATGACATGGAGGAGAAAGAAAACAATAATTAGAAAAAAAGAAAAGAAAATGAACAAACATTCCAACAGGTGGTAAAAGCAAAACCAAACAGACAAAAATATACAAAGCAATACACACACACAAAAGAAAAAAAGAGGAGGTCAACCAAACAAATTAAAAAATCCCAAACCAAAACCAAACAATATAAACCAAACTAAGAAAAACAAATGAAAAGCATAAAAAATTCTTACTAAAAAGTAAAGGGAAAGAAAAACAGCAGAAAAGAAAGAAGGAAACAAAAGGAAAAATCACAAGACAACAACAACAACAAAAAAGGAAAAATATAAAAAATATAGAATTGTAGTTTAAAATGGAGATAAAAACAGAACATGGATAAAACAAAAATAAGAAAAGCTACAATATATCAAAAAAGTAAAGTAAAAATATATTAGAAATATAAACATAAAAAAGAAAAGATAAAACTTAGAAGAATAATAAAACAGAACAAATTGAAATAAGAATAGCAGTAACAATAATGATAATATTGGCCTCATCTGTCCATTTCCTTGCCCTCACAGTGAACAATAGGCAATCTCTACTTCCTCAGGAAGTCCTCCAATACCTGCTTCTGGGTAGGGCTCTGAACCTGCTGTGCACACTGTTGGACCAACTCAGACTCTGACCTGGTAGAATTCCCATGTGTACTTGCCCTTGAAGTCCACAGTAATTAATGCTAGACTGCCTCAAATTGTGGGTACACTCATTTTCTATTCAGATATTCCACATGTGCAGGGTTTACCAAGCCAACTGTGGGATTTAATCTGTTGCTTCTGTGGCTGCATGGATAAAATTCCATTTTTTCCCCCTTTGGTTGTACCACCCCTGGAGCTCAAAAGCATGATTTCAGTATATTTAGTCACTGTGGCCAGGGAGAGGGATGACTATGACAGCCATAATTGGGATGTTCAGGGAGTGTGTGTAGCTGTAGAGACTGGCAGGAAGCTGTAACAGCCTGGGGCATGCTGTGTACTCTTCCACGGAAGTTGTCCCCAGACCAATGGGCCCTCAGCAGTGGCATATTGAGCAGGCTGCTGGGAAGGTATAGGCAGTGTACTGTGCTTGCTCACAGGACTCTTGTAGGCAGTAGGTTTCCACAGTACTACTCTTGGTGGCCACAGTAGGTCTGCACCTGACTAGGGGATCCAAGATAGGAGCAGAAGCTTGCACCCGCCCCTGAAGCTCATGTAGGCAGTGCTCTGATGCCTGTGAGTGCATTGTGAAAGAATCTCCTTATGGAGGTCCACGCCTCTCCTTGTGCATACCACAGCAATGGTCCCTGGCCTTTCTGGTGGGTCCAAACTTCATCCCTTGGCTGTGGCACATTATGCCCTAGCCTCCTCAGGCTGTTTTCATGAAGCCAACCCTGGTCCTCTCCCTGGTGTCTGACCTCTGAAACCTGAGCCTCCATACTCAGCCTCGCCTACCCCACCAGTCAACCATAAGCAGGCAAATATTTCAGGCTGAGTAGTTCACCAGTACTTCCCTTCTGTGTGGGACTCTATCTGCTTAGCCCTCCACATTTCTGTTGCTGCACCCTCTTCTGAGACACTGAGGTTCTTCCCCCAATCTCTGCCAGTGAGGGTATAAAGCATTTCTGCCTTCACTGCTCCCTTCCAGAAGTGCGGGTCTCATCCTGATTCCTTATCTTTTATCCTTTGCCCTCCACAGTTATTTGGAGGTTTCCTTGCCCTTATGGAAGTGTGGTGTCTTCTGTCATTCTTTAGTTGATGCACTGTGGGAGTCATTCCACATTTAGAAGAATTTTTTATATGTCTGTATGGAGAAGGTGAGTTTCACATCTTAGTCCTCTGATATCTTGAACATCTTCCAAGGTTTTCTTATCTGTAGGTTAGTCCTCTGATATCTTGAACATCTTCCAAGGTTTTCTTATCTGTAGGTTAATTTTTTAAAAAATCAAGCGAGTATTTGGGTAATTTTTGGTTAAAGTGACTTCAATTACATTTTTCTCCCTTCTTTTTTTTCCCTTTCAAATATAGTATTCATTTCTCTTTCTGATATTCCCATATTAGTTAGATTGTAGATGTCCCACAGTTCTTTGATATTTTCTTCATATTTTTTCCTTTCTGTCTTCAGATTGTATACTTTCTATTGATACACGTTTATTTTCAGTGAGTTTTTATATCATCTCAAATACATCGTTGACTTCCTTTGGTAAAGTTTTCATTTCACTCATATTTTTCAATTCCAGAATTTCTATTTTATTCTCTTCAATATAATTTTTATCTCTTTATGATAGGGCTTCCTGATAGCTCAGTTGGTAAAGAATCCACCTGCAATGCAGGAGACCCCAGTTTGACTTCTGGCTTGGGAAGATCCTCTGGAGAAGGGATAGGTTACCCACTTCAGTATTCTTGGGCTTCCCTTGTAGCTCAGCTGGTAAAGAATCTGCCTGCAGTGCGGGAGACCTGGGTTCCATCCCTGGGTTGGGAAAATGCCATGGAGAAGGGAAAGGCTACCTATTCCAGTATTCTGGCCTAGAGAATTCCATGGACTCTAGAGTCCATGTGGTCTCACAGAGTTGGACACAACGAAATGACTTTCACTTTCATGATATTTTCTAGTTATGCATCATTGCCATCATTTTAAAATTCTTTAAATATGATTTACTTTAGTTCTCTGAATACACTTAAAATTCCACTTTGAAGTCTTTCTAAGTCCAACATCTGTGCCCTCTTCACAGACAGTTTCTGTTTACTGTTTTTCCCCCCTAGCCTGTGGATCATACTTCCTGTTTATGTTGCTGAAAACTGGAAATTTTAGCTAATATATTTTAGCAACTCTGGATACTGTTTCATCCCCTTCAGGAGTTGTTGATTTTATTTACATGAAATGATTATATATGTCCTTCTTTGTCTCTAGAAACAATTTTCATCTTAGTTTTTCTGAAATCAGCATAGGCATGCCAGCTATTTTGTTTATATTTTGTGTGATATGTTATTTCATTTTTTTACATGCAACATATATGAGTATTTAAATCTAAAATGAATTGCTTGTAGATAGTATATAGTTGGATTATATTAAAAAATTAATTCAGCCACTATCTGTTCCTTATTTGTTGTGTTTATTTCACTTATAATTAATATAAATATTGAAAAGGTAGTATTTATTATACCATTTTTATGTTTTTATATGTATTTTTGACTGTCTATTTTATTGCTCTCTTTGCTAAGATATTTGCCTTTGTTACCAAACATAGCTGTTAGACTGCACTAATTCCTAAGTTATTGCTTTATTGTTTTTTACAATGCCCTGGAAAGTGAAAGAGGAGAGTGAAAAAGTTGGCTTAAAACTCAACGTTCAGAAAACTAAGGTCATAACATCTGGTCCCATCACTTCACGGCAAATAGATGGGGAAACAGTGGAAACAATGAGAGACTTTATCTTTTTGGGTTCCAGAATCACTGCAGATGATGATTGCAGCCATGAAGTTAAAAGATGCTTGCTCGTTGGAAGAAAAGTTATGACCAACCTAGACAGCATATTAAAAAGCAGAGACATTACTTTGCCAACAAAGGTCCATCTAGTCAAAGCTATGATTTTTTCAGTAGTCATGTATGGATGTGAGGTTGGACTATAAAGAAAGCTGAGTGCTGAAGAATTGATGCTTTTGAAATGAGGTGTTGAAGGAGACTCTTGAGAGTCCCTTGGACTGCAAAGAGATCCAACCAGTCCATCCTAAAGGAAATCAATCCTGAATATTTATTGGAAAGACTGATGCTGAAGCTGAAACTCCAATACTTTGGCCACCTGATACAAAGAACTGACTAATTTGAAAAGACCCTGATTCTGGGGAAGATTGAAGGCAGGAGAAGGGGATGACAGAGGATGAGATGGTTGGATGGCATCAGCAACTTGGTGGGCATAAGTTTGAGCAAGTTTCGGGAGCTGGTGATGGACAGGGAAGCCTTGCGTGCTGCAGTCCATTGGTCACAAAGAGTTGGACACAACTGAGCAACTGAACTGAACTGAAGTGGATCATAAATTTCTCTAGAGTTTGGTCCAGTTAAATTTGCTTCCTTCTGCAGGGATAATTTCTGAGTCTGGTCTTTGAGGTTTGTACTGACCCCAGGAGGATTCTTTAGGCTGATTCTTTCTTTGTTTCCCTCTGGTAAACTAGCTGGCCTATAGCTGATCTTACTGCTTTCATGAAGCTATCAACCTCCTCTTAAATGCTTAACATTACATCTACATTGTTTCTGAGATTACCCTGAGGCTTGAACTTCCAAACACTATAAAGACAGTTTGTTTGGAGAGAGTTTCAGTGCTCTCTTTTCTTGTGTTCTGCCTCTCCTCCTGAGAAAATCTCTGAGGCACTGCTAAATAGCTAGGGGCAGGGTCAGTGGCCTACTTCTCTTGGAGTAACAACTGTGATTTATAATCTGAGGATTAGTGGGGAGAATAATCTTTTAGGTTTGCCTCTCTTGGTGTGGAACTTCTTACATTTGAGCAGAAGGAGGACAGAGTCCTGGTGTTTTTATCCTGAGGCACCTCAAAACTTCTACACCATAAACAGCGCCTGTGTGGAGGAAGAGAATCCATGATTTCTTGGCAAAACCATCCAGAAATTAGGCTCTGCAATACAGTATTGAGGAGATAAGGAATGGTGATAGGGTAGCCTTCTCTTCCCAGAGAGATATAGTTTTTGACTGTGATTTGAGAGAAAAGAAGCCCTCTGTTCTTGAACATACCCAGATAGTTTATGTTACATTGAGTATAAGATGGGAATGGGTTATAGTTTAAGTGTCACTGATTCTTGTTCTTACCACATTTTCTTGAATGAATGTCTCTTTACTGGCTATATACCATTAGGAAAAATTTCAGAGACTTTCATAAATGTTTTTTTCACCACTTATTTTTTTTCCTGGAGAGTCAGCCTGCAGAGCTCCTCATTTGGCCATTACAAGGTTAAGCACCCCCAACATTCCTTTCTAATTTATTTATTTAGGTGCATCAGGTCTTGGATGCAACATGTGAAAAGTTTGCTGTGGCATATGGACTTTTCATTGAGGCACATAGGCTTCTCTAGTTGTAGTCTGTGGTCTTCTTTCTAGTTGTGGCATGTGGGTTTCTCTCTAGTTGTGGTGCATGATCTGTACAGTGTGTGGGTCAGTAGTTGCAGCATGTGAGCTTAGTGCCCAGAAGCATGTGGGATCTTAGTTCCCTGACCAGGGAGCAAACCTGCATCCTCTGCATTGGAAGGTGGATTCTTAACTACTGGACCACCAAGAAAGTGGTGTTGCTTCTTTGTTTACTTTATCTCAAGTCAATGATTGATGATATCCAAAGCTAGTAATTGTTTATTTATCTCACTCTGATAAAACAAAGTTGTCTTCAGGAAAAGAAAGCCAGTTAACATTGTCTTTAAAACTGATCTGGAATGTTCCACAAGTACAGTGATGGGTGTAACATTTGTTTCCTGTGTGTTTGGCAACATTAGCTGGGCAACATTTCCTGCTATTCCTTGTATTTTCCTATTTCTTCCTTGAGGGCAGAGCAATAATTATAACACATAGGGAACTCCCAAGTTGGTAAAATATTCATCATATGTTTAAAAACTGATGGAAGCTGCAGAACCATACCTGCTGATAGCCTACATCCATGCTGATTCTACTACCATGCTTGTGTTACCTTACCTCCCTATACTTTGGACCTCTTCACATAATTGTGATTATGAGAGTAATAATGGTTCTTTGCAAAGAGCTATACAGTATTTATCTCCATGAATATTTAATTTTTTGTAGGCCATTTGGACTTTTTGATCATTTAAGTTTTTCTTGTATTTAAAAAAAATTTACTTGGGGGCTAATTACTTTACAATATTGTGGTGGTTTTTGCCATACACTCAGATGAATCAGCCATGGTGTACATGCATTCCTCATCCTGAACTCCCCTCCCAACTCACTCCCCATCTCATCCCTCTGGGTCACCCCAGTGCACCAGCCCTGAGCACCCTGTCTCATGCATCAAACCTGAACTGGTGATCTATTTCACATATGATAATATACATGTTTCAATGATATTCTCTCAAATCATCCCACCCTCGCCTTCTACACAGAGTGCAACAGTGTGTTCTTTACATCAATGTCTCTTTTGCTGTCTCGCATATAGGGTCATCATTACCATCTTTAATGATAACCCTGTATGTGAGATAGCAAAGGAGACAAAGATATATAGAGCAGTCTTTTGGACTCTATGAGAGAGGGCGAGGGTGGGATGATATGGGAGAATGGCATTGAAACATGTAAATTATCATATGTGAAACGAATAACCAGTCCACGTTCAGTGCATGATACAGGGTGCTCGGGGCTGGTGCACTGGGATGACCCAGAGGGATGGGATGGAGAGGTGGGAGAGGGCTTCTGGATGGGGAATACATGTATGCCCATGTTGGATTCATGTCAATGTATGGCAAAATCAATACAATATTATAAAGTAAAACTAAGTAAACAAGATTACACAGGCAAAAGAAATTCCATATATATGCATTAATATACTGTATTAGTGTTTTCCTTTCTGACTTACTGTACTCTGTATAATAGGATCAAGTATCATCCACCTCATTAGAACTGATTCAAATGTATTCTTTTTAATAGCTGAGTAATATTCTGTAGTGTATATGTACCTCAGATTTCTTATCCATTCGCCTGCCTATAGACATAAAGGTTGCTTTCATGTCCTGGCATAGTAAACAGTGCTGTGATGAACAATGGGGTACACATGTCTCTTTCAATTCTGGTGTCCTCGGTGTGCATGCCCAGCAGTGGGATTGCTGTGTCGTATGGCAGTTCTATTTCCAGTTTTTAAAGGAATCTCCACACTGTTCTCCATAGTGACTGTACTAGTATGCATTCCCACCAACAGTGTAAGAGGATTCCTTTTTCACTATACCATCTCCAGCATTTATTTTTTGTAGACTTTTTGATAGCAGCCATTCTGACCTGCCTGAGATGGGACCTTATTGTGGTTTTGATTTGCATTTCTCTGATAATGAGTGATGTTGAGTATCTTTTCATGTGTTTGTTAGCCATCTGTATGTCTTCTTTGGGGAAATGTGTATTTAGTTCTTTGGCCCATTTTTTGATTGGGTCACTTATTTTTCTGGAATTGAGCTGCAGGAGTTGCTTGTATTTTCTTGAGATTAATTCTTGGTCAGTTGCTTCATTTGCTATTATTTTCTCCCATTCTGAAGGCTGTCTTTACACCTTGCTTATAGTTTCCATTGTTGTGCAAAAGCTTTAAATTGTAATTAGATCCCATTTGTTTATTTTTGCTTTCATTTCCAATATTCTGCAAGGTGAGTCATAGAGGATCCTGTTGTGATATATGTCGGAGAGTGTTTTGCCTATATTTTCCTCTAGGAATTTTATAGTTTCTCATCTTACATTTAGATCTTTAATCCATTTTGAGTTTATTTTTGTGTATGGTGTTAGAAAGTGTTCTAGTTTCATTCTTTTACCAGTGGTTGACAAGTTTTCCCAGCACTGCTTGTTAAAGAGATTGTCTTTTCTCCATTGTATATTGCCTCCTTTGTTAAAGATAAGGAGTCCATAGGTGGGTGAATTTATCTCTGGGTTTTCTATTTTGTCCCACTGATCTATATTTCTCTCTTTGTGCCAGAACCATACTGTCATGATGACTGTAGCTTTGTAGAAGAGCCTGAAGTCAGGCAGATTGATTCCTCTAGTTCTATTCTTCTTTCTCAAGATTGCTTGGGCTATTTGAGGTTTTTTGTAATTCCATACAAATTGTGAAATTATTTGTTCCAGTTCTGTGAAGAATACTGTTGGCAGCTTGATAGGGATTGCATTGTATCTATAGATTGCTTTGGGTATTATACACATTTTCACTATATTGACTCTTCTGATCCATGAACATGGGATATTTCTCCATCTGTTTGTGTTATCTTTGGTTTATTTCATCAGTGTTTTATAGTTTTCTATATGTAGGTCTTTTGTTTCTTTAGGTAACTTTATTCCTAAGTATTTTATTATTTTCATTTCAATGGTGAATGAAATTGTGTTCTTAATTTCTCTTTCTGTTTTCTTATTGCTAGTGTATAGGAATGCAAGGGATTCCTGTGTATTAATTTCATATTTTGCAACTTTACTATATTCATTGATTCACTCCAGTGATTTTCTGGTGGTCTTAAGGGTTTTCTATGTAGAGGATAATGCCATCTGCAAGCAGTGAGAGTTTTACTTCTTTTTTTCAACCTGGATTCCTTTTATTTCTTTTTCTTATCTGATTGCTGTGGCCAAAACTATGTTGAATAGTAGTAGTGAGCTTGGGCACCCTTGCCTTGTTTCTGACTTTAGGGGAAATGCTTTCAATTTTTCACCATTGAGGATAATGTTTACTGTGGGTTTATCTTATATGGCTTTTATTATGTTGAGGTATGTTCCTTCTATTCCTGCTTTCTGGAGGGTTTTATCATAATTGAATATTGAATCTTGTCAAAGGCTTTCTCTGCATCTATTGAGATACTCAAATGGTTTTTATCTTTCAATTTGTTAATGTGGTGAATCACATTGATTGATTAGTGAATATTGAAGAATCCTTGCATCCCTGGGATAAAGCCCACTTGGTCACAATGTATGGTGTTTTTAATATGTTGTTGGATTCTGTTGATAGAATTTTATTAAGGATTTTTGCATCTATGTTCATCAGTGATATTGGCCTGTAGTTTTATTTTTTGTGGCTTCTTTGTCTGGTTTTGGTTGAAGGGTGATGATGACCTCATAGAATGAGTTTGGAAGTTTACCTTCCTCTGCAATTTTCTGGAAGAGTTTGAGTAGGATATGTGTTAACTCTTCTCTAAATTTTTGGTAAAATTCAGCTGTGAAGCCACCTGGTCCTGGGCTTTTGTTTGTTGGAAGATTTTTCATTACAGTTTGGATTTCTGTGCTTGTGATGGATCTGTTAAGATTCTCTATTTCTTCCTAGTTCAGTTTTGAAAAGTTACACTTTTCTAAGAATTTGTCCATTTCTTCCAAGTTGTCCATTTTATTGGCATATAGTTACTGATAGTAATCTCTTGTGATCCTTTGTATTTCTGTTGTCTCTTGTGATTTCTCCATTTTCATTTCTAATTTTGTTGGTTTGATTCTTCTCCCTTTTTTTTCCTGATGTGTCTGGCTAATGGTTTGTCTATTTTATTTTTTATGTTTTTATTTAAAATTTTCTTTTTTTCTTTTTTTAAATTGTGTTGGTTTTGCCATACAACGACATGAAACCACCATGGGTTTACATATGCTCCCCCTCCAGAACCCCCTCCCTCCTCCTTCCTGATTCCCTCCCCCTGGGACATCTCAGTGCACCAACCCCGAGCATCAACCCTGGGCTGGCGATTGATTTCACATATAATAATTAACATGTTTCAATGTCATTTTCCCATATCATCCCACCCTTGCCCTCTTCCACAGAGTCCAGGAGTCTGTCCTATATATCTGCATTCCTTTTGCTGTCTTGCAAGCAGGGTTCTCGTTACCATCTTTCTAAATTCCATATATATGCATTAGTATACTGTATTGTTGTTTTTCCTTCTGGCTTACTTCACTCTGGATAATGGGCTCCAGTTCCGTCCACCTGAGTAGAACTGATTCAAATGAATTTTTTTAATGCTGAGTAATATTCCATTGTGTATATGTACCACAGCTTTCTTATCCATTCATCAGTTGATGGGCATCTAGGTTGCTTCCATGTCCTGGCTATTGTAAACAATGCAGCAATGAACATTGGGGTACATGTGGCTCTTTCAATTCTGGTGTCCTCAGTGTGTATGCCCAGCAGTGGGATTGCTGGATCATATGGCAGTTCTATTTTCAGTTTTTTAAGGAATCTCCACACTGTTTTCCATAGTGGCTGTAGTAGTTTGCATTCCCGCCAACAGTGTAAGAGGGTTCCCTTTTCTCCACATCCTCTCCAGCATTTATTGTTTGTAGATTTTTGGATTGCAGTCATTCTGACTGGTGTAAAGTGGTACCTCATTGTGGTTTTGATTTGCATTTCTCTGATAATGAGTGATGTTGAGCATCTTTTCATGTGTTTGTTAGCCATTTGTATGTCTTCTTTGGAGAAATGTCTGTTAAGTTTTTTGGCCCACTTTTTGATTGAGGAGAAAAGACAATCTCTTTAACAAGTGGTGCTGGGAAAACTGGACAGCCACTTGTAAAAGAATGAAACTAGAACACTTTCTAACACCATACACAAAAATAAACTCAAAATGGTCAAATATCTAAGCATAAGACCAGAAACTATAAAACTCCTAGAGGATAACATAGGCAAAACACTCTCCGACATAAACCAAAGCAGAATCCTCTATGACCCACCTCCCAGAATATCGGAAATAAAAGCACGAATAAACAAATGGAACCTAATTAAAATTAAAAGCTTCTGCACAACAAAGGAAGGTATAAGCAAGGTCAAAAGACAGCCTTCAGAATGGGAGAAAATAATAGCCAATGAAGCAACAGACAAACAGTTAATCTCAAACGTATGCAAGCAACTCCTGCAGCTCCATTCTGAAATTTTCTTTTTTTTATTGTAACAAATTCAAGACTTTTTTATTTACAATATTGTGTTGGTTTTGCCATACATTGACATGAAACTTCCACGAATGTATATGTGTTCCCCTTCCAGAACCTCCCTCCCACCTCCTTCCTGATTCCATCCCTCTGGGTCATCCCAGTGAACCAGCCCTGAGCATCCTGTATCATGCATCAAACCTGGGCTGGTGATTCATTTCACTATTTTATTTATCCTCTCAAAGAACCAGCTTTTAGCTTTGTTGATTTTGGCTATGGTCTCCTTTGTTTCTTTTCATTTATTTCTGCCCTAATTTTTATGATTTCTTTCCTTCTACTAACCCTGAGGTTCTTCATTCCTTCTTTTTCTAGTTGCTTTAGGTGTAGAGTTGGGTCTTTTATCTGATTTTTCTCCTGTTTCTTGAGGTAGGCATGTATTGCTATGAACCTTCCCCTTAGCACTGCTTTCACTGAATCCCATAAGCTTTGGGTTGTTGTGTTTTCATTTGCATTCATTTCTAAACATATTTTGATTTCTTCTGTGATTTTGTTGGTTATTCAGAAGTGTGTTGTTTAGCCTCCATGTGTTTGTATTTTTAATAGTTTTTTTTCTTGTAGCTGACATCTGATCTTACTACATTGTGGTCAGAAAAGATGCTTGAGATGGTTTTAATTTTTTTGAATTTACCAAGGCTAGATTTATAGCCCAGGATGTGATCTATCCTGGAGAAGGTTCTGTGTGCACTTGAGAAAAAGGAGAAGTTCATTGTTTTGGGGTAAAATGTCCTATAGATATCAGTTAGGTCTATCTGATCCATTTGATCATTTAAAGTTGTGTTTCCTTGCTAATTTTTTGTTTAGTTGATCTATCCATAGGTGTGAGTGGGGTATTAAAGTCTTCCACTATTATTGTGTTACTGTTAATTTCCCCTTTTATTTAATTTATTTTTTTAAGTGTTTTTCTTTTTTTTGGTTTTAATTTTTTAATTGTTTTTGCCATACATTGTCATGATATCACCATGGGTTTACATATGCTTCCCCTCTGGAACCCCGCTCCCTCTTCCCTCCCCCCCTCCCCGGGAAATCTCGCTGCACCAGCCCCGAGCATCAATCCTGGGCTGGCGATTGATTAGACATATGAAAATTAACATGCTTCAATGCCCTTCTCCCATATCATCCCACCCTTACCCTCATCCACAAAGTCCACGAGTCTATTCTATACATCTGCGTTCCTTTTGCTTGTTAGCATTTGCCTTACACATTGTGGTGCTCCTATGTTGGGTGCAAATATATTTATAATTGATATATCTTCTTCTTGGATTGAGCCTTTGATCATTATGTTGTATTCTTCTTTTTCTCTTTTCAGGGCCTTTATTTCAAAGTCTACTTTATCTGATATGAATGTTGCTACACCTGCTTTCTTTTGGTCTCCATTTGCGGGAAATATCATTTTCCAGCCCTTCACTTTCAGTCTTTATGTGTCACTAGGTTTGAGGTGGGTCTCTTGAAGACAGCATAAATAGGGTTCTTATTTTTGTATCCATTCATCCAGTCTTTGTCTTTTCATTGGGATATTCAACTCATTTACCCTTAAGGTAATTATTGATAAGTATGATACCGTTGCCATTTATTTGTTGTTTTGGGTTTGAGTTTATAAACCCTTTCTGTGTTTCATGTCTAGAGATGATCCTTTAGCATTTGTTGAAGAGCTGGTTTTGTGGTGTTGAATTGTCTTAGCTTTTGCTTGTCTGTAAAGCTTTTGAATTCTCCTTCATATCTGAATGAGATTCTTTCTGGGTACAGTAATCTGGGTTGTAGGTTTTTCTCTTTCATCACTTTAAGTGTGTCCTGCCTTTCCCTTCTGGCCTGAAGGGTTTCTATTGAAAGATCAGCTGATACCATTATGGGAATCCATTTGTGTGTTATTTGTTGTTTTTTCCTTGCTGCTTTTAATATTTGTTGTTTGTTTGATGCTTATTAATTTGATTAATATGTGTCTTTGGGTGTTTCACCTTGGGTTTATCTTGATTGAGACTCTCTGGGCTTCTTGGATTTGGGTGACTATTTCCTTCCCCATTTTAGGGAAGTTTTCAACTATTATCTCCTCAAGTATTTTCTCATGGCCTTTCTTTTTGTCTTCTTCTTCTGGACTCCTATGATTCGAATGTTGGGCATTTAACATTTTCCCAGAGTTCTCTCAGATTGTCCTCATTTCTTTTAATTCTTTTTTCTTTTTTCCTCTCTGCTTCATTTATTTCCACCATTCTATCTTCCACTTCACCTATCTTATCTTCTTCCTCAGTTATTCTACTGTTTGTTCCCTCCAGAGTGCTTTTGACCTCAGGTATTGCATTATTCATTATTGATTGACTCTTTTATTTCTTCTAGGTTCTTGTTAAACTTTTCTTGCATCTTCTCAGTCTTTGTCTCCAGGCTATTTATCTGTAACTCCATTTTGTTTTCAAGACTGTGGATCATTTTTACTATCATTATTTTGAATTATTTCTCAGGTAGATTTCCTATCTCCTCGTCTTTTGTTTGGCTTGGTGGGCTTTCATCATGTTCCTTTACCTGCTGAATATTTCTCTGCCTTTTCATCTTGTTTAGGTTGCTGTGTTTGGGGTGGCCTTTCTGTATACTGGAAGTTTGTGGCTCCTCTTTATTGTGGAGGTTCCTTCCTGCTGGTGTGGTTGAATGAGTGGCTTGTCAATGTTTCCTGGTTAGGGCAGCCTGTGTCAGTGTTCTGGAGGGTGGAGATAGATCTCTTCCCTCTGGAGTGCAATGAAGTGTCCATTAGTGAGTTTTGAGTTGTCTGTGGGTTTGGTGTGACTTTTACCACCTGTATTTTAATGCTTAGGGTTATGTCCCTGCTTTGTTGGAGAATTAGCTTGGTATGGCTAATGTTCTGAGCTTGTTGGCTCTTGGGTGGAGGTTAGTTTCAGTGTAGGTATAGAGGCTTTAGGATGAGCTCTTGTTGATGAATATTTCCTGGGGTCAGGAGTTTTCTGGTGTTCTGAAGTTTTGGATTTAAGCCTCCTGCCTCTGGCTTTCAGTCATATTTTTACAGTTGCCTCAAGACTTCTCCATCCATACAGCACTGATGATAAAAGTAAAGATTCTTTTATCTTTATGGTAACAGATGATAAAAAAGAATAGATTCTCCATAGTGAGGGACACCTGGAGACATCACTGAGTTACGTGGAAAAGAGAAGAGGGAGGAGGGAGTTTGAGGTGACCAGGAGAAGAGGGGGAATCAAAAGGGAGAGAACAATCTAGCCATTAAGCAATTCCCTATTTGCTTTTCATAGTCTGGAACACTCACAGAGGTTCACAGAGTTACATATAGAACAGAAGAGGGAGAAAAGAAATAGAGTCGATCATGAGGAGAACTGGGGGAGCCAAAAGGAGAGAGATCAGTCTAGCCAGTAATCAGTTACCCATGTGTTCTCCACAGCCAAGAACACCCAAAGAGATTCACAGAGTTAAGTAAAGAAGGGAACGGGAAGGGAGGAGATAGCGGTGACCTGGGGGAGAAAAAGGAGAGTCAAAAGGGGAGAGAGCAATCAAGCCAGTAATCACAGTCTTAAGTAAAAATGGGTACTTTTTTCATATTGAATTCTTAAAGGTACAAAATTGATAACAAATACCGAAAGCAAAGATTAAAATTCTAGAGTAGAGGTTAGACTCTCAAAAATACAATATTATAAAAACAAAACAAAATCACAAAAATTATAGAAAATATATATGTAAAATTTACTTTACAAATAGGGTCTCCTTTTGGCAAGGTAATAGTAGGTTTTAAAAATGAAAATTGAAAATTAAAGGGGTAATAAAGAACTTAGAAAGTAAAAAGAAATGATAATAGTGAAGTATATCTCGCAATTTCTCTGGAGCTGTTGAAGTCAGTGTGGGGTCAGTTCAGTTTCAGATAGTTCCTTGTTCTAGCTTATACTTCTTCTCAGGTCTATAGGCCCCTTCTAATGTATTCAGTGCTAACTACAGGATTTTAATCAGTTGTACCTGCCATTTCCATAGTGGTTCCCTCTTGTTTATTTTGGCTTCCTCTGTTTGCAAGTCTTTTCAGTGTCTAATTTCCACCCTGACACAAGGGGGCAAAGGTGGTCATTAATTTAGGCTCACTTGTTCAATTGTGCTGCAGGGAGGGAGGAACACTGCAAACTAATATCATTGGCATGTGTGGGGAGTGCTCGCAGTGTCTGGGCCACGCTTGGTTTGCTCACAGCGTGTGTGCTTTCCTGGTCTACACTGCCCAAGCTCCAGATTGCTCTGAAGGAGAACTGTCTTAAGTGAGCCATGGGTTGCCTGCTCTTCCCAGGTCTAAGCCACTCAGGTTTAGGTTCTCGGGTATTCCACAAAGGTATAGAGTTGGTTGGGCCTGCGTTTTGTGCCCTTCCCAGGTCTGAGCAGCTCCGGTCACCAGGTGCTTGGCAAGTGCACACTGCTCAGGTGGGGTGGTGTGTCTTATCACCTCCCCTGTCCCAGCCTCTTGATTTCCTGGGTATGCAGCAGGAGCGCTGTCTCAAGTATGCCATGTGTCTCTTCTGGGGACCTGATCTCTGGCTGTGACCCTCTTGGTGGAGGTCAACTGTCCAGGATCCCAGGAAGATTTGGCTAGCAACTAGAAGCCTGCTTGCAATTGGGCAGAGGATGCCATCTCTGGGGCCGAATTTGCCCCTTGTCTTCTGGCTCTGACTATTGACCACCTGCCTCCCTGCCTCCAGCAGGGGATGGGCTCGTCCACTGATGGCTAGCTCTCCTCTGCTATTCGCTCAGTCTTTTGTTCTGTGATCAGGCCATCAGTGGCTTAGGTTAGAGCTTTTCATGGGAAGGTTTTCTCTCTCTCTCTCCCTCTCTCTTTCTTTCTTTTTCTTTTTCTCTCTCTCTGGCTATCCCACGGTTTGGGTTGCTATCTCATGTTAGCTCCCTCAGATTGCCTTCAGGGCATTCAGGCCTGGTCCTTACCCTAACCAATGCAGCTGGTGCCTCCCTGTTCAGCCCCCATTTGCTGATGGCCAACGTAAACGTCTGGGCTACTTCTCTGCTGAGAGTTGTGGTTTGGTGGGTAATGTGTGGGTTTTATTTATTTATTTTTCCCTCCTAGTTATGTTGCCCTCTGAGATTCCAAAACTCCTCACAGACTCACCAGTGAGAGGGTTTCCTGGTGTTTGGAAACTTTTCCTCTTTTATGACTCCCTCCAGAGGATGGGTCTCTGTCCCTACCTCTTTTGTCTCTCTTTTTACCTTTTATATTTTGTCCTACCTCATTTCAAAGACAATGGGCTGCCTTTATGTGTGCCTAGTGTCCTCCACCAGCGTTCAGAAGTTGTTGGTAAAAATCAGGTAATTTCTGAATCTGAGCACTACACTGAGAGTTTGTCTAGCTGTTTCCTTCAGTATCTTTATTATAAATGTTGACTTAAAAAACAATCACAATCTAAAAGTTGGGAGTTATGTTTTAGTTGGTGGTAATTTTTAGGACTTCAAGTATGGAAGATAGCATCTTAAGTCTGGAACATAGCAATTCTTGAAGAGAATTGTTCCAAGGAGGTGAGGAGAGAAGCCAGGTTATATAGAAGCTATAAACAGTGGGCATGCAGTCTGAATATCAAAAGATTATTGTTCATTAAAGAAAACCAGATATCCTACTTAAGGAATTAAGCATTTTTGTGTATATATGAAGAAGTGAGAGTCTAGGGTAACCAAAATAATTTCTTTAATATGAATCTCCACTATCCTGGGGCCAGTATTCTGTGTTTTTTTCACATCATGAGCTCCCTTGGGTAAAACATAGGGAGTGGCTTCAGTATGATGACTGTTAGATCACGGGTATTCTTATCCTTCCTGAGGGCCCTTTGGACTCAGGAACCCACATTGGAGGACTAAAATCACTGATGACTATGACATCCTTGTTTACTGTTTGTTTTTCAGTTCCTAAATCATGTCCAATTCTTTGTGACCCCATGAACTACAGCATGCCAGGCTTTCCTGTCCTTCACTATCTCCCAGAATTTGATTAGATTCATATCCAATGAGTTGGTGATGCTATCTAACCATCTCATCCTCTGCTGCCTCCTTCTTCTGCCTTCAATCTTTCATAGCATCAGGGTCTTTTACAGTGAGTCAGCTCTTCTCATCATGTGGCCAAAGTATTTGAACTTCAGCTTCAGCATCAGTCCTTCCAATGAGTATTCAGAGTTGATTTCCTTTAGTATTGGCTGATTTGATATCCTTGCAGTCTAAAGGGCTCTCAAGAGTCTTGTCCAGCACCACAATTTGAAGGCATCAATTATTTGGCTCTCAGCCTTCCTTATGGTCCAACTCTGACATCCATACAAGACTGTCAGAATTATAGTTTTGACTATATGGATCATTGCTGACAAAGTGATGTCTCTTCTTTTTAATTTGATGTCTAACATATTGTCATAACTTTTCCTCCAAGGAGCATATGTCTTAATTTCTGGCTGCAGTCACCATCTGCAGTGATTTTGGAGCCAAGAAATTAAAGTCTGTCACTGTTTCCACTTTTTCTCCATCTATTTGCCATGAAGTGATGGGACCAAATGCCATGATCTTAGTTTTCTTAATGTTGAATTTTAAGCCAGCTTTTTCACTCTTCTCTTTCACCCTTCCTAAGAGGCTCTTTAGTTACTCTTCACTTTCTGCCAGTAGAGTGGTATCATCTGCATATCTGGGGTTGTTGATATTTTTCCTGGCTATCTTGATCCCAGATTTTGATTCATCCAGTCCAGTATTTTGCATGATGTACTCTGCATATAATTTAAGTAAACAGAGTGACAATATACAGCCTTGTTGTACTCCTTTCCCAATTTTGAACCAGTCAGTTCTTCCATGTAAGTTCTAACTGTTGCTACTTAACCTGCATACAGGTTTTTCCACAAGACAAGTAAGGTGGCTTGATATTCCTATTTCTTTAAGGAAGAAATTGTTAGAAATAATGGGGGATATTTAATCAATATAAATAGGATAGCCTATCAGGAACATATAACAGAGATATTCATAATAAAGCATTAAAATAGTTGATTCATTGAATTATAAAATAGATAATTTCACAATCATAGATGGTTTTATGACACTTCTTTCAAAATTGGTTGAAGATCTAAACAAAAAGTCATGAAAGCCATAGGAGATATGAAAAGCATTATCAGCCATTTTTACTTTAATTGCCATTTGTAGAATTCTACATCTTACTGCATATGCACATGATAAATTACTAAGATTACAAATTTCAGCCTAAGAATGACATACTCTGACAGCAACAAATTTAAAGGAATAACAACCAGAGATCTGGGTAAACCAATATTTTGGAATTCACCAAGATACTCCTAATCAAATCATGAGTCAAAATCAAATTTAAGGGGAAAATATTTTAAAATGAATGTCAATTAAAATGTAACGTATTAAAAAATTTTGGATCATGCTAAAGGTATCTGGTTGGGAAACTTATTGATTAAATATTAATAATAAGAAAATGAAAGATCTAATTCCATCTATCTAACATTCCATTTTAAGAAAATGGAGGAGAAAAAAGAGCAAAGGAAAACCAAAGTAAATATAAAGAAATTAAAGATAAGGTCAGAATCAACAAATTAGGAAACAAGCAGACAATACCTAGAAAATAAATCAAGCCAAACCTGGTTCTAAGAATTTTTAGAAATTGACAAACTTCTACCTAGATAGATCAAGAAATAAAACAGCAGAAACCACCAATATCATCAGTAATAAGGAGCTATCAACATAGACACTAAAAACACTAAAAGAATAATAATATTACTGTTAACAACTTTATGCCATCAAATTCAACAACCTATGTCAAAGGAATATATTCTTGAAGAATATATAGTCAGAATAGATGCTTCATGTGATTTCTATTCTCTTAAATTTATTGAGACTTGTTTTGTGGTCTAGCATGTGATCTGTCCAGGAGAATGTCCCATATGTATTTGAGAAAAATATGTATTTGAGCTACATTTCAAATGGAGTGTTTTATATATATAGTATTTGGTAATATGGCATTTAAGGCCAGTGTTTCCTGATTTATTTTCTGTCTATTGATATAAGTGGGCTGTTAATATCCCCTACTACTACTATGTTACTCTATCTTAATGTCTGTTAATATTTGCTTTATATATTTAGATGTTTCTATGTTGGGTGCACCTATATTTACAATTGTTATGTCTTGCTCTTGAATTGAGCCCATGATCTTTATATAATGTCCATCTTAGTCTCTTATTACAATATTTGTTTAAAGTCTCTTTTGTCTGATATAAGTATTGGTACCTTTACACTTCTATTTTTCAATGGAGGACCTTTTTCTAGCCTTTCACTTTCAGTCTGTGTGTGTCTTTAGATATGAAGTGTATCTCTTGTAGGCAGCATATGTTTGCTGGGTCTTGTGTCTGTTTTTTAAATTCATTCAGCCACTGTCTGTCTTGATTGGAGATTTAGTTTATTTACATTTAAAGTACTGATAGGTTTGTACTTATTGCCATCGTCTTAATTTTTCTTGAAGTTCTTTTTAATTATTTTCTTTCTCTTTTGTCTATTCCTTTGTGACTTGATGATTACATTTAGTTTCATGCTTGAATGCCCTGCTCTCTTTCTTGTATGTAGCCATTTTAGGTTTTTGCTTTGTACTTATCATGAGGTTCATAAATAGTTAACTATCAATCTATTTGATTGTCTAGCTATCTATATCTTTTATTTTAATTTGATGATATTTTCAATTTGAACATTAACATGTTCTCTTCTCACTCATGGTTTATACATTTGACCTCATATTTTATGCCTTTCTTGTTTTGTGAATCCTGTTTCTACTTATTGTGGACATGAATGATTTTACTACATCTCTTAACCTTTCTAGTAACTTTATAAGTAGTTTATGTACTACCTTTGCTGTGTTTTTACTATCACCAATGAGAGTTTTTTTCTTTTCATAATTTTCACATTTCTAGTTGTGTTTTTTTCCACTTAAAGTAGTCCCTTTAACATTTCCTGTGAAACCATTTTGGTGGTGCTAAACTCAGCTTTTGCTTGTGTAGAAAGCTATGTCTCCTTCACATATGAGTGATATCCTTGGTGGGTAAAATATTCTTGGTTATTGGTTTTTTCCTTCTATCACTTTGTATATATTGTGCCACTTCCTTCTTGCCAGCAGTTTCTGCGAAAAAAGTCAACAGACAGTCTTATAAGAATTCCCTAGTATGTAACTGGTTGTTTTTCCCCTGCTGCTTTTAAGATTATTTTACTTTTGCCATTTTAGTTACAATGAGTCTTCGTGGGAATCTCTTTTTGTTTATCTTGTGCAAAACTCTCTGTGATTCATGGACCTGGATGTCTATTCTTTTCCCTGGTTAGGAAAGTTTTCAGCTCTTATGTATTTAAATATGTCCTCTACCCCTTTCTCTCTTCACCTTCTAAGATCCTTGTAATGCAAATGTTAGTATAGTTAAATTGCCCTCATTCTTTTAATATTCTTTTTTATTGAAGAATCTTCAGTATCCATATGATAGTAAATTATTTAGACTGTGTGTTTGATCTTTTATAAGCAATGAGGGCCCATGTTCACTTACTTTCACTTTAAAGATATGTTTTTAAATATTTGCATATATTCTGTTTTAAGCTGATTCTCATCATACATTTATTTCTTCTAGGCATTGGCACATCTCCACTTAATAGAATATGTTGGAGAACAGACTGCTTTTCTAATAAAGGTACATTAAATACTGCAATATAATGTGCTCCAGCCACCATTCCTTTTATTTTTTTTTAAGAAAAAATACCGATTAGTATAGATCTCATTCATTATTTAAAAAGTAGAACAGGGAACCTGTTTTATCCTATGTAGACTATAGATGAAAAGAGACTTTTTTCAAGGAATATATAATTACAGATGCTTGCAATTTTTCTATTAGCCTTTAGTTGAAACCTTTCTAGGAAGGAGAGCAATTGAGACAGTAGTCTCAGTAAGTGATGCACAGAGGTCTTAACCCAAGGTTTTTGCCAGAAAGTGAGGTCAGTGTGACTAGTGTGTCATCTGGTGTCCCACCAGGACATCAGGAACAGGGACATTCTGCTTTCCACACACCCTTCACCCTACACTGACCCAAGCATTAGTTGGCTTGAGCATGGTTTGGAGTTACTACTCTGAATTACTCGTAGACTCTGTCCCAGGCTCCTGATAGGAGTTGGAAAAGCCCAGATGATGCTGTTTGTAAACCAGAGTCTCCTTTGGTCTCCTGTGTGGAAGAGGAAGGACCAGGAACCCTGTTATCCCTTCGGAGTCCCACGTGTCCTACCATTAGGTCCTCAGTGTGTGTGTGTGTGTGTGTGTGTGTGTGTGATCTATGTAGCTATGATAAACAGCCCTACTCTTATCTTCTGCTTTCAGATGGTCCCAGAAGATCAGCGCCTTACAGCTGCCATCATCCTGGTGGTCTGGGTCTCAGGCATCACATCCTCCCTGATTGACAACATCCCATTCACTGCTACCATGGTGAGTCACAATATCTTCTATGTGATGAAAGCCCAGATTTTACTTGCACACAACCTGGGCTCACCCCTCCTTTCAGAGGAAGAAGAGAGTGAGCCCTGTCCATTTGCTGTGCTCACAGATTTAGAGGACAGATGTGATGAATCCCAAACAGCAGCTGGGAGCTAAGGCCTTAAACCTGCTGTGGGTAGTGATTTCCAGGATGGCTGGTTGTTTTAGGGTCAGTCTGACTGGAAGTTGCCACCTCTTATGGAAAAGACAGTCTTTCATTTTTGTTTCTTTGAAGAAAATTCAGTTCAGTTGCTCAGTCATGTTTGACTCTTTGTGACCCCATGGACTGCAGCATACCAGGTTTCCCTGTCCATCACCAACTCCTGGAGCTTGCTCAGACTCATGTCAATCAAGTCAGTGATGCTATCCAACCATCCCATCCTCTGTCATCTCCTTCTCCTCCTGCCTTCAGTCTTTCCTAGCACCAGGGTCTTTTCCAGTGAGTCAGTTATTTCCATCAGGTGGCCAAAGTATTGGAGTTTCAGCTTCAGTGTCAGTCCTTCCAATGAATATTCAGGACTGCTTTCCTTTAGGATGGACTGGTTGGATCTCCTTGCAGTCCAAGGGACTTTCAATAGTCTTCTCCAACACCATGGTTCAAAAGCATCAATTCTTTGGCACTCAGCTTTCTTTATAGTCCAACTCTCACATCCATACAAGACTACTGGAAAAGCCATAGCTTTGACTAGATGGACATTTGTTGGCAAAGTAATGTCTCTGCTTTTTAATATGTTGTTTAGGTTGGTCATGGCATTTCTTCCAAGGAGCAAGTGTCTTTTAAATTCATGGCTACAGTGATTTTGGAGCACAAGAAAATAAAAAGTCTCACTATTTTCCATGAAGTGATATGATCAGATGCCATGATCTTAGTTTTTGGAATGTTGAGTTTTAAGCCAGCTTTCTCACTTTCCTCTTTCACATTCATCAAGAGTCTCTTTAGTTCTTCCTTACTTTCTGTCATAATGGTGGTGTCATCTTCATATCTGAGGTTATTGATGTTTCTCCCTGAAATCTTGATTCCAGCTTGATTCAGCCAGCCAGGCAGTTTACATGATGTACTCTGCATATGAATAAAATGAGCAGGGTGACAATATACAGCCTTGAGGTACTAATTTCCTGATTTGGAACCAGTGTGTTGTTCCAGTTCCAGTTCTAACTGTTGCTTCCTGACCTGCACACAGGTTTCTCAAGAGACAGGTCAGATGGTCTGGTATTCCCATCTCTTTCAGAATTTTCTGCTTCTGTTAGGTGCTTTATTGTGCCCATCTTTGCATGAAATTTTCCCTTGGTATCTAATATTCTTGAAGAGATCTCTAGTCTTTCCCATTCTATTGTTTTCCTCTTTTTCTTTATATTGTTCATTGAGGAAGACTTTATCTCTCCTCACTATTCTTTGCAACTCTGCATTCAAATGGGTATATCTTTCCTTTTCCCTTCTCTTCTTTTCTCAGCTAGTTGTAAGGCCTCCTAAGACAACCATATCTTTTGCATATCTTTTTCTTCAGGATGGTCTTGATCACTGCCTCCTGTATAATGTCATGAACTTCCACCCACAGTTCTTCAGGCACTCTGTCTAGCAGGTCTAATCTCTTGAATCTATTTATCGCTTCCACTGCGTAAATGTAAGAGATTTGATTTAGGTCGTACTTGAATGGTATTTTGGTTTTCCCTACCTCCTTCAATTTATGTCTGAATTTGGCAATAAGGAGTTCCTGATCTGAGCCACAGTTAACCTCCTGTTCTTGTTTTTGCTGATTGAATACAGCTTGTCCATCTTTGGATACAGAGAACATAATCAATCTGATTTTGGTACTGATCATCTGGTGATGTCCATGAATAGAGTCTTCTCTTGTGTTTTTGGAAGAGGGTGTTTGCTGTGACCAGTGCATCCTCTTGACAAAACTCTGTTACCCTTTGCCTTGTTTCATTTTGAAATCCAAGGCCACTTCACTTCAGTTACTTCAGGTATCTCTTGACTTCCTGCTTTAGCATTCCAGTCCCCTGTGATGAAAAGGACATCTTTTTTGGGTGTTAGTTGTAGAATTTCTTGTAAATCTTTATAGAAATGTTCAATTTCTTCAGCATTACTGGTTGGGGCATAGACTTGGATTACTGTGATATTGAATGGTTTGCCTTGGAAACAAACAGAGATCATTGTTGTTATTGAGATTGCACCCAAATACTGCATGTCAGACTCTTGTTGACTATGAGGGCTAGTCCATTTCATCTAAGGGATTCTTGCCCACAGTAGTAGATATAATGGTCATTTGAGTTAAATTTGCCCATTGCACTCCATTTTAGTTGACAGATTCCTAAAATGTCGATGTTCCCTCTTGCCATCTCCTTGCCATTGGAAGTATGACCACTTCCAATTTTCCTTGATTCAGAGACCTAACATTCCAGGTTCTTATGCAGTATTTTTCTTCACAGTTTTGGACTTTACTTTCATCACCAGTCACATCCACAATTGGGTGTTGTTTTTGCTTTGGCTCCATCTCTTCATTCTTTCTGGAGTTATTTCTCCACTCTTCGTCAGTGGCATATTGGGCACTTACTGTCCTGGGGAGCTTTTTTTTTCAGTGTCATATCTTTTTGCCTTTTCATACTGTTCATGGGGTTTTCAAAGCAAGAATACTGAAGCAGTTCGGCATTGCCTTCTCCAGTTTTGTCAGAACTCTTCACCATGACCCATCTGTCTTGGGTGGCCCTTCATGTCATGGCTCATTGATTCATTGAGTTAGACAAGGCTGTGGTCCATGTAATCAGTTTCATTACATTTCAGTTTTCTGTGACTGTGGTTTTCATTTGGTCTGCCCTCTGAGGGATAAGGATAAGAGGCTTATTAAAGCTATGGGAGAGACTAACTGTGGGGGAAACTGGGTCTTGTTCTGATGGGTGGGGCTATGCTCAGTAAATCTTTAATCCAATTTTCTCTTGATGGGCGGGGTTGTGTTCCCTCCCTGTTCTTTGACTTGAGACCAAACTCTGGTGGAGGTAATGAAGACATTGGTGACCTCCTTCAAAAGGTCCCATACATGCACTGTCTCACTCAGTGCCTTCGACCCTGCAGCAGGCCACCACCAACCCACACCTCTTCTGGAGACCCCTGGACATTCACAGGCAAGTCTGGGTCAGTTTCTTGTAGGGTCACTGCTCTTTTCTCTTGGGTCCTGTTGTACACAAGGTTTTCCCTCCAAGAGTCTGTTTTCCCAGTCCTGTGTATATTTTGGTGACTCTATGGTGGGGTTACTGGCGACCTCCTGCAAGAGGACTTATGCCACACCCACGTCTGCTGCACTCAAATCCCCTACCCCTGTGGCAGGCTGCTGCTGACCCATACCTCTGCAGGGGACACTTAAACACTCAAAAGGAGGTCTGTCTCAGTCTTTGTGGGGTCTCCTGGTGCACACATTTTGTTTGTCCGAGTGTTTCTGGCAGGTATGGGGTTTGATTCTAAATGTAATTTCATCCCTTCTGTCTTGCTGGGGCTTCTCTGCCCTTGGACATGAGGTACTTTTTTTGTTGGGATCCAATACTCTCCTGTCAATGGTTGTTCAGCAGTGAGTTGTAACTTTGGAGTTCTTGCAGGAGAAGATGAGTGCACATTCTTCTTCTTTGCCATCTTGTGGAGTATACTAATCTGTACCCAGGCCATAACCAGTTATTCCAGCTCAAGGAAGAGCAGGTTGGTCCCTCACTCCAACGCTGCCCCTGCCTTATAAAAACTTCCTTCCCCTCACACTCAACTTGCCCCAACCTGAACACTGGAAGAAAACTGGAAGACATTAAAGACAAGTGGAAAACATTAAAGATATAAGCTGGTTGAAGGTGTTAATCTTTTTCCTACAAAGGCAGAATCTATTAAAAACAAGAAACAAATGCATTAAATTTTTTTAATTCATGCATATCATCTATCTCTATTTGTTAGGAGAACAGGTGGTGTTGGAGGGACTCTTGGTTATTTATGTCTTAGCACAGAAATAATTCAGTGAGAGGCAAAATGATAGCTAAGAAGTAATTTATTAGAATAGGATGCTTGTGAGGCTTACAAGTGGGTGGGTGGGGAAGAGGATGCTGTGCCTGAGAACTTGGTAGGCTGCAGTTTTATGATCAAGGAAAAATGGGGAAGGGGGAAAGATCACATTTTCCCCTCGTTCTTTTTTTTTAAGTTTTATTTATTTATTTATTTTTATTGGTTTTGCCATACAATGACATGATATTGCCATGGGTGTACATATGCTCCCCCTCCAGAACCCCCCTCCCTCCTCCCTCCCGACTCCCTCCCCCCAGGAAATCTCGGTGCAGCAGCCCCGAGCATCAGCCCTGGGCTGGCGATTGATTTCACATCTGATACTTAACATGTTTCAATGCCATTCTCCCAAATCATCCCACCCCTGCCCTCATCCACAGAGTCCACGAATCTATTCTATACATCTGTGTTCCTTTCTCTGTCTCGCATGCTGGGTTCTCGTTACCGTCTTTCTAAATTCCATATATATGGGTTAGTATACTGTATTGTTTTTGCTTCTGGCTTACTTCACTCTGGATAATAGGCTCCAGTTCCGTCCACCTGAATAGAACTGATTCAAATGAATTTTTTTTAATGCTGAGTAATATTCCATTGTGTATATGTACCACAGCTTTCTTATCCATTCGTCAGTTGATGGGCATCTAGGTTGCTTCCATGTCCTGGCTATTGTAAACAATGCAGCAATGAACATTGAGGTACACGTGGCTCTTTCAATTCTGGTTTCCTTGGTGTATATGCCCAGCAGTGGGATTGCTGGGTCATATGGCAAGTCTATTTGCAGTTTTTTTCTTTTAACTAGAGATAGCTTCTTTTATTTTTGTTTTCTTTTTTCTTTTCCTCCCTTTTATTGTTTTTGCCATACAATGCCATGATATCACCATGGGTTTACATATGCTCCCCCTCCAGAAACCCCTCCCCCCCCCTCCCCCGGGAAATCTCAATGCACCAGCCCTGAGAATCAATCATGGGCTGGCGATTGATTAGACATATGATAATTAACATGTTTTAATGCCATTCTCCCATATCATCCCACCCTTTCCCTCATCCACAGAGTCCACGAGTCTATTCTATACATCTGCGTTCCTTTTGCTGTCTCGCATGCTGGGTTCTCATTACTGTCTTTCTAAAATCTCCACACTGTTTTCCATAGTGGCTGTACTAGTTTGCATTCCCACCAACAGTGTAAGAGGGTTGCCTTTTCTCCACATCCTCTCCAACATTTATTGCTTGTAGATTTTTGGATTGCAGCCATTCTGACTGGTGTAAAGTGATACCTCATTGTGGTTTTGATTTGCATTTCTCTGATAATGAGTGATGTTGAACATCTTTTCATGTGTTTGTTAGCCATTTTTATGTCTTCTTTGGAGAAATGTCTGTTAAGTTCTTTGGCCCACTTTTTGATTGGGTCGTTTATTTTTCTAGAATGGAGCTGCAGGAGTTGTTTGTATATTTTTGAGATTAATTGTTTGTCCATTGCTTCATTGCTATTATTTTCTCCCATTCTGAAGGCTGTCTTTTCACCTTGCTTATAGTTTCCTTTGTTGTGCAGAAGCTTTTAATTTTAATTAGGTCCCATTTGTTTATTTGTGCTTTTATTTCTGATATTCTGGGAGGTGGGTCATGGAGGATCCTGCTTTGGGTTATGTCAGAGAGTGTTTTGCCTATGTTATCCTCTAGGGGTTTTATAGTTTCTGGTCTTATGCTTAGATCTTTGATCCATTTTGAGTTTATCTTTGTGTATGGTGTTAGAAAGTGTTCTAGTTTCCTTCTTTTACAAGTGGCTGTCCAGTTTTCCCAGCACCACTTGTTAAAGAGGTTATCTTTTCTCCATTGTATATTCTTGCCTCCTTTGTCAAAGATAAGGTGTCCATAGATGCGTGGATTTATCTCTGGGCTTTCTATTTTGTTCCATTGATCTATATTTCTGTCTTTGTGCCAGTACCATACTGTCTTAATGACTGTGGATTTGTAGTATAGCCTAAAGTCAGGTAGGTTGATTCCTCCAGTTCCATTCTTCTTTCTCAAGATTGCTTTGGCTATATGAGGTTTTTTGTATTTCCATACAAATTGTGAAATTATTTGTTCTAATTCTCTGAAAAAGACCTCTGGTAGCTTGATAGGAATTGCATTGAATCTATAGATTGCTTTGGGTAGTATACTCATTTTCACTGTATTGATTCTTCCAATCCACGAACACGGCACATTTCTCCATCTGTTTGTGTCCTCTTTGATTTCTTTCATCAGTGTTTTATAGTTTTCTATATACAAGTCTTTTGTTTCTTTAAGTAGAAATACTCCTAAGTATTTTATTCTTTTTGTTTTGATGGTGAATGGAATTGTTTCTCCCCTCATTCTTGAGCAGACTTGAAGCTTCCATCATAAACTCTTGTTCCAGGTTGAGCAGGGGTGTTTTTTTTCCCCTACATGATCAAGCCCTTGGAGGAGAAAATGGCCACCTCCACCAGTATTCTTGCCTGGAGAATCCCTCAGACAGAGAAGCCTGGCAGGCTATGGTCCATAGTGTCACGAAGAGTCAGACATGACTAAAGTGACTTTGCATGCAAATGGTCCTGCCAGGACTGTCATGACACAGTGGGAATGAGTAAAAAGGCAGTAACATTTTTAGTAGAATGGTAAACTATTTCAAGTTTTAGTATAATGTAAAGTTTTTCTTACATTTTTTTTATTTAGTGTGTGCAAAGGAACATGTCCTTGGTATCATTAACTTACTGAGCTCACTGAGAAGGATGTGGATCTCATGCCACCACTGTTTTATTTTGGGGGGAGCATGTCTCATGATTCTGTGGCATGATTTTATTAGCAAGCCTGCTTGGTTTTCTGGTTTTGTCATTAAGCAAAACTGCTTTCTTGCATGCATTAACTTACAAGGCTCTTCCTTACTTTTTCTTTACTTACAATCCCCTAATAAGATTAACAATTTAATTACTTCCTTTGCCCCTTTACTCTTTATCAGTTTAACATATTTGAATTTACTGTGTTGAAGGAGAGACTTGAGTTCATTCCTAACATTTTATTATGGTTTTGCATATATATATGGTTTTGCTTTTTCTTTTCTGATTATTTTTCCTCTGTTATTTCCTGATTTCTCTTGGATTGATAAATCTCATCCTCTAACTGATTTGGATGGTGCTGATTTTATTCCTAAGTCTTTTTAGTGGGAATTTTTCTACTTGTAATGCACATAGTTGTATCTGCATTTCAATCAACAGTTGCAATCAACATGAGAAACAAAATATTGTCTGCTGTATTAGTTAACAAAAGACATTAACAAGGGACAGTTATCAGTGATTATAGCCATCCACAGTGAACTGTGAGCCCTGAGGCAACTCAGGATGTGAAAACACAAGATACTGGCCCCAGATAGCTGAAATGCCTATCAGAAGAATGATTTCAATGAGTCAAGACTCTTGTTTCTTTCTGTATATGGAAAAGAGTTAAATCCTTAACTTGAGATATCTGGTTTTCTTTACTTAGCAATAGTTTTTTTTGACATTCAGATTACCTGTCCTTTGTTGTAAAACTCATATAGCCTGGCTCCCCTTCCTGACCTCTTTGGAGCAGTTTTCACAGGTTTACTTGAGATACTGCCTCCTGGGCTTGAAATCCTAAGAATATATACTAAATAAAACATGTGGACTAAAAAAAGATGTTCACAGCCTAAAAGTTGATAGTTATGTTTTATGCATTGACAATTTTAGGACTCCAAGCCCTGGAGACAGTATCTCAAGTAACCCTGAGGGAATTGCTCCAAAGAAGCAAGAGGAAGGGCTAGGTTATATAGAAGTTTTGCAACAAAGGGCAGGTAGTCTGAACATTAAAAGATTATTGTCAATGAAAGGAAACCACATATCTCAAGTTAAGGAATTTAGCAATTTTCTATGTATGGGAAGATATAAGAATTAGTTCACTGAAATAAATTCTTTGATGTGCACCTCACCTATCTGGAGCTAGTATCTTGTGACTTCACAAGACCTGAGTTTTCTTAGGGCTCACCATAGGGAGTGCCTGCAGTCTGAAGGCTCCTATTTATATATAGTGGGTATTCTTTTCTTTCCTAAGTTCCCTGAGGGCTCATCAATTCACCATCCATGGTGGCTGTGATTGCTGATGACTGGTGACTGGGACATCATTTGTTTACTGATATGGCAAGAAATATTCCAGTTTTCAAATATAATTCTCAACTTTTAGGTTTTGTGATTTTTTTTCAGCTGACAAATAGAACCCATTTTAGTTAGTTTAAGAAAAATAGGAGCATATCGAGGAATAGCATACAGTTCATGGACTTTCTGGAGGGTATCATGAGTAGGGGTTTGCCCAATGAGGCCCCCATGTTCTGCTGCTTTGCCTGGACTTCCTCTCCCACTGTTGGATGCTGATTATCTGGACTTCTATCACTCTGCCTTGAGCACACCTTGTTACACTTATCAAATTCTCCAAGCCTACCTCTTAAGTAAAAGTATCTGATTGGAGGAGGCATGTCACATGCCTATTTATCTACAAAGTGGATGGAGAAATTGAGGTTTGTCTTCTGCTTTGGGGACCCAGAGCTCATGAAACAGAGTTCCCCAAATGTAAGAGTTCCTCAGGGCCTCCTTCAATACCTACTTAAATGTTTTCTCTACAATGCTTTCTGTATTTCCAGTGCAGGGCCTTGCTTGTCTTTGGGTCCCATAATAGTTTACACATAACTCTTCTAAAGTAGTCATCAAACTGTTAAGGCATGTCTGCAGCTGCATAGTCTTATTTACTAACGTTGTGCCTGGTACAGGGAAGATGTTTAGCAAATGTTTTCATATGACTAAATAAGTAAATAAATTGAAATAGGTTAATTTTTCCATAGTAACTCTTTCTTTACATCTCCCTTGGCTTATCATCCTCAAGCAACTCTATTATTTTCACTGAGGGAACTGGGCATCTCAGTGCTCACTCTGTTTCTGAAAGTCACAGATAATATTGCCATACCATCTCTCTGCCAGGCCTCCTTGCCATCTGAGACATACCGCCATCTCTAGTTGGGCTGGTGCACTTTCCTTAGCATGTTGTTGGGCATCTTCTGACTTTGCCTGCAAAATTCTTTGCTGCTGGTAATATCTGTTACCCTCAGTTCTCTTCTTCTTTGTCCTAAGATCTGGTCTTGCCAATATATGGCTCTCTCTGTTCCCCAAGAGGGAGGCTGTTTCTTCTCTGGATTCTTCTTTGTGGTAGCCACTGTCACTGCGGGCTAAAGACACCAGAGGCGGGTGTAATGTGTCAGCACTAGGGAACTCTGGTGTGCCCTGAGAAGACCTTGGGGATAGATGGATGTGACGAATGAGTTAGGGTTGGAGACACTGCCAAGGTCGGCAGATGCAAAGCTGGATCTGGCCTCTGTACCCCAATACCAAATTAAATCTCAGAGACAGAGTTTTGGGTGAAGTATTACAGAAAAAAAATGTCTTTATTGCTTTGTTGAGCAAAGGGGGCAACAGCAGGCTAATGCCCTGAAAACTGTGTGTCCCAATCCGGGGTGGGGTGTGTGTAGGAGGAGTTTTATAGTCAAGGGATGGTATTGCTGATCATGGTGCATGCAGGACCTGCATTCCTTCAACTGGGAGATCTTCTGGCATCAGTGATAATGGGCAAACCGAACTTTGGAATGAAGAATGCTATGTCAAGTAGTTAACATCTTCCATTTGGTGGGAGTTTTAGTTCGGCAGAAGAAGTAAGAAATGTTGTTACATGTATCCCTTGAGGAGGAACCAGAACCCTGCCCCAAGGCTGCACTATTATTTCTTGAATGCTCCTCCATTATCTCTATATATCCCCTCCCCTCCCTGATTAGAAACAGTTTGAGCCTGCACTTTGGAACCCAGGGAATGGAACAGAGCAAGGTTTTTGTGCCCTGGAGCTCCACATGGTCCTGCTCAGTCAGTTTTGGACTCTCTGCTTCCCTTGGATGTTAGTTCCCAACTACCACCCTGTGGACTATAGTTTTTCATCACCTTTCCTTCCTTGCTGCACACCTTGTGGATATGGAATTTCCTCAATTTCAGCCCCCACACCCCGAATTGTCTTTATAAAAAAATCTGTGTGTATATAGATATCTCCCACTGGTTCTTGCCTCTGACAGATGCAATGAAATGAATGTGTCCTGGGAGGTGATTTAGGTTTCCTGCATGAGAGGATAACTCCTGCCCACTTCACATCCTTTATTCTAACTAGGAGCATCTTCACTCTCCACAGCTGAGAGGTCCTCTGAGCTTGAGATGTGTTGAAGAAAGGGGGACTTGGTTTTTATATGAGATATCAGCAGTCATCCGTATCCCTCTGCACCTCTGGAGTAGAAAGAGCTCCAATGCCTCGTGCTTTGCATTAGGGAATCTTTGTGGTCTGGCCTATCTTACATGGACCTACAGAGTCTGGGCATTCCTAGAAGGGTGGTGCATCTTCTCCTCTATAAATTATGGTTTCTTGAGCTATTCCTTGGGCCAGATCCAACCAAACATCCCTTAGAGTACCTAATTCTTACTGCACCAGTCTTGAAGAGTGGCATGATAAAGGTCTGGCTGCTATGTACATATTTATTTTGGTGAAATTCCCACATTCTCAGTTCTGCTATTTTCCTGGAGGACTGAACAAGGAGACCCAAGAACATACTATAGAATGTCAGATCAATCCAAGGGTAGAGATAGGTTTGCCCACTATGGCCATTATACATAAAGAGAAAACACAGGAACAGTGACTGGGCCTTCTGCCAGGCTTGCAGAACTGCCTGTGTTTCAGTTAAACCTTATTCTGCTGTAAGAATATAGCTTTAGGCAGGGTCATTCTCCAGGTGAACAGCACACATGTTCATGAGATTTAACAAATGTGGAAATTTTATTTAACAGGGTTAGAAAACTGGCAGATACTGTCACCATTTCCAATGACTAGAAATGCCAGCCAATGTCCTGGTTGAGGGGCAAGGTCTCAGATGATGGCTCTTGATCAATTGGTGTGGAAATATTTCAATATTTTAACAAATATTTCCATAGAAGAAAATACCTTTGCTATCTGCCCACCTCTCCTTCTTTCCTCTTCTCTTATCTACAGTTGTCAGGGAGTTGTGGGATCTACATGTGAGCCCAGATTTGTTTTTGTGGGCAGTTATATTAGGCTTCCCATAGCACTGCCTTAGAGACTATATGGGAAAACTAAAATACACTGCTAATGACTCAGAATTCCCTGAAAGTCTTTCTCAACTTAAACCTATCCTTTCAGCCTCATTTGCTTAAATAAGAAGAATTCTCAGATTAATTTCAAATTAAAATATGACTATTCTTGCGCAAGATGTTGAGTTAAAAAGTGGTAATTTATACATGAGAAATTGAATATTTCCTGAAATGAAATATTTTCAGATATGAAATATTTCCTGCCATATCAGTAAACAAGAATGTCATAGTCATCAGTGTGAGCCAGTGAGCTCTGAGGAAACTCAGAATAAAAAAGAGTATCTGGAATGGAGCTGCAGGAGTTGCTTGTATATATATATATATATATATTTTATAGTCTTTTATTCTTTCTTTTAAAATTTTCATTGGGGTATAGTTTTTTTTTCTCCCTTTTATTGTTTTTGCCATACAATGTCATGATATCACCATGGGTTTACACATATGCTCCCCCTCCAGAAACCCCTCCCTCCCCCCTCCCTCCTCCCTCCCCCCCCAGGAAATCTCGATGCACCAGCCCCGAGAATCAATCCTGGGCTGGCGATTGATTAGACATATGATAATTAACATGTTTCAATGCCATTCTCCCATATCATCCCACCCTTGCCCTCATCCACAGAGTCCACGAGTCTATTCTATACATCTGCGTTCCTTTTGCTGTCTCGCATGTTGGGTTCTCGTTACTGTCTTTCTAAATTCCATATATATGCATTAGTATACTGTATTGCTGTTTTTGCTTCTGGCTTACTTCACTCTGGATAATGGGCTCCAGTTTGGTCCATCTGAGTAGAATTGATTCAAATGAATTTTTTTTTAATGCTGAGTAATATTCCATTGCGTATATGTACCACAGCTTTTTTATCCATTCATCAGTTGATGGGCATCTAGGTTGTTTCCATGTCCCGGCTATTGTAAACAATGCAGCAATGAACATTGGGGTACACGTGGCTCTTTCAATTCTGGTTTCCTCGGTGTATATGCCCAGCAGTGAGATTGCTGGGTCATATGGCAGGACTATTTGCAGCTTTTTAAGGAACCTCCACACTGTTTTCCATAGTGGCTGTACTAGTTTGCATTCCCACCAACAGTGTAGGAGAGTTCCCTTTTCTCCACATCCTCTCCAGCACTTATTGCTTGTAGACTTTTGGATTACAGCCATTCTGACTGGTGTAAAGTGATACCTCATTGTGGTTTTGATTTGCATTTCTCTGATAATGAGTGATGTTGAACATCTTTTCATGTGTTTGTTAGCCATTTTTATGTCTTCTTTGGAGAAATATCTGTTAAGTTCTTTGGCCCACTTTTTGAATGGGTAGTTTATTTTTCTAGAATGGAGCTGCAGGAATTGTTGGTATATTTTTGAGATTAATTGTTTGTCCGTTGCTTCATTGGCTATTATTTTCTCCCATTCTGAAGGCTGTCTTTTCACCTTGCTTATAGTTTCCTTTGTTGTGCAGAAGCTTTTAATTTTAATTAGGTCCCATTTGTTTATTTGTGCTTTTATTTCCGATTCTGGGAGGTGGAAGAAACTCCTGCAGCTCCATTCAAGAAAAATAAACGACCCAATCAAAAAGTGGGCCAAAGAACTTAACAGATGTTTCTCCAAAGAAGACATAAAAATGGCTAACAAACACATGAAAAGATGTTCAACATCACTCATTATCAGAGAAATGCAAATCAAAACCACAATGAGGTATCACTTTACACCAGTCAGAATGGCTGCAATCCAAAAATCTACAAGCAATAAATGCTGGAGAGGATGTGGAGAAAAGGGAACTCTCTTACACTGTTGGTGGGAATGCAAACTAGTACAGCCACTATGGAAAATAGTGTGGAGGTTCCTTAAAAAACTGCAAATAGACCTGCCATATGACCCAGCAATCCCACTGCTGGGCATATACACCGAGGAAACCAGAATTGAAAGAGCCACGTGTACCCCAATGTTCATTGCTGCATTGTTTACAATAGCCAGGACATGGAAGCAACCTAGATGCCCATCAACTGATGAATGGATAAAAAAGCTGTGGTACATATACACAATGGAATATTACTCAGCATTAAAAAAAATTCATTTTAATCAGTTCTACTCAGGTGGACGGAACTGGAGCCCATTATCCAGAGTGAAGTAAGCCAGAAGGAAAAACAACAATACAGTATACTAATGCATATATATGGAATTTAGAAAGATGGTAACGAGAACCCTGCTTGAGAGACAGCAAAAGGAACGCAGATGTATAGAACAGACTCGTGGACTCTGTGGAAGAGGGCAAGGGTGGGATGATATGGGAGAATGGCATTGAAACATGTTAGTTACCATATGTGAAATCAATTGCCAGCCCAGGGTTGATGCTCTGGGCTGGTGCACCAGGATGTCCCAGGGGGAGGGAGGAGGAAGGGGGGAGGGAGGGGGGTTCTGGAGGGGGAGCATGTGTAGACCCATGGTGGTTTCATGTCATTGTATGGCAAAACCAACACAATAAAGTAAAATAAATTAAAAAAAAAAGAAAAGGGTATCTGTTATTTAGCAGCCATCAGACTGTAGCCACTCCTTATGGTGAGCCATGAGGAAATTCAGGATGTGAAAATACAGAATACTGGCCCCAGATAGGTGAGATGCATATCAACAAAATTGTTTCAGTGAGTGAAGACTCTTCATCTTCTCATACATAGAAACGTGCTCCCAAATAGCTCAGTTGGTAAAGAATCCTGCAATGCAAGAGACCCTTGTTTGATTCCTGGGTTCGAAAGATCTGCTGGAGAAGGGATAGGTTATCCACTTGATTATTCTTGGGCTTCCCTTGTGGCTCAGCTGGTAAAGAATCCATCTGCAATGAGGGAGACCTGGGTTCAATCCCTGGGTTGGGAAAATCCCCTGGAGAAGGGAAAGGCTACCTACTCCAGTATTCTGGACTGGAGAATTTCATGGACTTTTACAGGCTCAGTAGTTTTGGTGCATGGGCTTAGAATTCCCATGGCATGTAGAATTTTCCCAGAGCGGGATGAAATTTATATCCTCTGCATTGGCAGGTGAATTCTTAACTACCATACCACAAGGGAGTGTGTGTGTGTGTGTGTGTGTGTATGTGTGTGTGGTTGGTCATGTCCAACTCTTTTCAACTCCATGGGCTTGTAGCCTTGTAGCCAGGCTCCTCTGCTCATGAAATTTTACAAGCAAGAATACTTGAGTGGGTTGTCATTTCCTGCTCCAGGTTCTTCCTGACCCAGGTATCGAACCTATGTCCCCTCTGTCTCCTGCAGTGACAAGCAGATTCTTTACTGATGAGCACCAAGTCCATCTTTTTTCTTAATGTAGTCATTTGTTGTTATAAACTTCCCTGTTAGAACCATTTTTTTCTGTATCTCACAACTTTTGGTGTTCTGTGCTTCCATTTTTGTCTAGATTTTTAAAATTTCCCTTTTCATCTGTGACCCACTGATGCTTCAGGAGCATGTAGCTTCATTTCCATCATTCATTTCTGTATTTGTGAGTTTTTCAGCTTTTTTCTTGTTATTGATATCTAGTTTCACACCATTGTAATTGGAAATATGATTGATATGATTTCACTTTTCTTAAATTTCTTAAGACTTGTTTTGTGGCTTAACATATGATCTATCCTAGAGAATGCTCAGAGTGTGCTTGAGAAGAATGTGCATTTTGCTGCTATTGGATGGAATGTTCTATATATAACAGTTGAATGTGAAAGTGAAAATCACTCAGTTGTGTCCAACCCTTTGTGACCTCATGGTCTATACTGTCCATGGAATTCTTCACGCAAGAATAATTGAGTGGATAGATGTTCCATTCTCCAGGGGAGCTCCACAACCTAGGGGCTGAACCCAGGTCTCCCTCACTGCAGGTGGATTCTTTACCAGCTAAGCCACCAGGAAAGCCCATGAATACTGGAGTGGGTAGCCTATCCCTTCTCCAGCAGTTCTTCCTGACCCAGGAATTGAACCGAGGTCTCCTGCATTACAGGTGTATTCTTTACCAGCTGAGCTACCAGGGAAGCCCATATGACTGTTAGGTCCATTTATTTAAAAGTGTAGTTCAGCCCCAGTGAACCGGCCCGAAGAGCTGGCTGGCCTGCCTGGCTCCCCTCCCCCGCCCAGACAGGCAGGTGGGCTGCCCTGAAGAGGCTGGGAGGAGAGGCCTGGGTCGGCTGGTGGGCAGACAACGATGCCAAACTTCTGTGTGGCCCCCAACTGTACACGGAAGAGCACGCAGTCGGACCTGGCCTTCTTCAGGTTCCCGCAGGATCTGGCCAGATGCCAGAAGTGGTTGAAGAACTGTAGGAGAGCAGACTTAGAAGATAAAACACC
Organism: Antilocapra americana; assembly: GCA_007570785.1. NCBI lineage: Eukaryota > Metazoa > Chordata > Mammalia > Artiodactyla > Antilocapridae > Antilocapra > Antilocapra americana. The sequence goes on along the minus strand of ML661353.1, from coordinate 214,770 downwards.
TGGTCAACTAAATAAACATTATCGATTGTGTGCCAAACACTTTGAAACTTCTATGACCTGCAGAACTAGTCCTTACAGGACAGTTGTCCGAGATAATGCCATACCAACAATATTCGATCTTACCAGCCATTTGAATAATCCACATAGTAGACACAGAAAACGAATAAAAGAATTGAGTGAAGATGGAATCAGGACACTGAAACAGAAAAAACATTGATGAAACTTCTGAACAGGAACCAAAACATAAGGAAATAAACAACAGCAATGCTCAGAATCCCAGTGCAGAAGAAGGGGGTGAAGAGCAGGATGAAGACATTTTACCTTTAACTCTTGAAGAGAAGGAAAACAAAGAATATTTAAAATCTTTATTTGAAATTTTGATTCTTATGGGAAAACAAAACATACCTCTGGATGAACATGAAGCTGATGAAATCCTAGAAGGTCTTTTTACTCCTGATAACTTTCAAGCACTGCTAGAGTGCCGGATCAATTCTGGTGAAGAGGTTCTGAGAAAGCGCTTTGAGACAACAACAGTTAACACATTGTTCTGTTCCAAAACACATCAGAAACAGATGCTGTAGATCTGTGAGAGCTGCATTCGGGAGGAAACTCTCAGGGAAGTGAGAGATTCTCAGTTCTTTTCCATCATCACTGATGATGTGGTGGACATAGCAGGGGAAGAGCACCTGCCTGTGTTGGTGAGGTTTGTGGATGAAGCTCACAACCTGAGAGAGGAATTTGTATGCTTCCTGCCTTATGAAGCTGATGCAGAAATTTTGGCTGTGAAATTTCACACTGCAATAACTGAGAAATGGGGATTAAACATGGAGTACTGTCATGGCCAGGCTTGCATTGTGTCTAGTGGATTTTCATCCAAAATGAAAGTTGTTGTTTCTAGACTTTTACAGAAATATCCCCAAGCTATCTACACACTCTGCTCTTCCTGTGCCTTAAATATATGGTTGGCAAAATCAGTGCCTGTTACAGGAGTATCTGTCACATTAGGAACAACTGAGGAAGTTTGTTCTTTTTTTCATCGATCACCACAACTGCTTTTAGAGCTTAAAAAATGTAATTTCTGTCCTCTTTCAGAACAATGAAGAAAGGGGAAAAGAACTGAAGGAAATTTGCCATTCTCAGTGGACAGGCAGGCATGATGCTTTTGAAATCTTAGTGGACCTCCTACAAGCACTTGTTTTATGTTTAGATGGTATAAATAGTGATACAAATGTTGGATGGAATAACTGTATAGCTGGCCGAGCATTTGTACTCTGTAGTGCAATAACAGATTTTGATTTCATCATTACCATTGTTGTTCTTAAAAATGTTTTATCTTTTACAAGAGCCTTTGGGAAAAATCTTCAGGGGCAAACCTCTGATGTCTTTTTTGCAGCCAGTAGCTTGACTGCAGTGTTACATTCACTAAATGAAGTGATGGAAAATATTGAAGTTTATCATGAATTTTGGTTTGAGGAAGCCACAAATTTGGCAACCAAACTTGATATTCAGATGAAACTCCCAGGGAAATTTCTCAGAGCTCAGCACAAGTAACCTGGAATCTCAGCTAACCTCTGAGAGTTACTATAAAGAAACTCTAAGTGTTCCAACTGTGGAACACAGTATTCAGGAGCTGAAAGATATATTCTCAGAACAGCACCTCAAAGCTCTTAAGTGTTTACCCCTGGTACCCTCTGTCATGGGACAGCTCAAATTCAATACGTCAGAGGAGCACCATGCTGACATGTACTGAAGTGACTTACCTAATCCTGACACACTCTCTGCTGAGCTGTATTGTTGGAGAATCAAGTGGAAACACAGGAAAGATATAGAACTTCCATCCACTATTTATGAAGCCCTTCGTCTACCAGACATTAAGTTTTTTCCTAATGTTTATGCATTGCTGAAGGTCCTATGTATTCTTCCTCTAGTGAAAGTTGAGAATGAACGCTATGAAAATGGGCGAAAGCATCTCAAAGCATACTTGAGGAACACTGTGACAGATCAGAGGTCAAGTAACTTGGCTTTGCTTAACATAAATTTTGATATAAAACACGATTTGGATTTAATGGTGGATACATATATCAAACTCTATACAAGGAAGTCAGAGCTTCCTACAGATAATTCAGAAACCATTAAAAATACTTAAGAGACTTTTTTTTATTGTTTTTGCCATACATTGTCATGATATCACCATGGGTTTACATATGCTTCCCCTCCGGAACCCCCCTCCCTCCTCCCCCCCCCCCGGGAAATCTCGCTGCACCAGCCCCGAGCATCAATCCTGGGCTGGCGATTGATTAGACACATGACTTAAGAGACTTTTAACCTAGACTTTCTCTTATATTTAATATTTGAAAAAAAAACTTGTAAGAAATTTAAAAATATCTTACAGAAAAGTTGTAAGGGTAGGCTGCTTAATCACTGAATATCTTGACCTGTAGGCCTCCCATTGAGTACATTAGTCATTGATAATCTGCCTGTTTAAATGGCCTGTTCGAATGTCCATGCTTTGGAGACCTAACTGTTTTTCCAGAAGATAGCATTGAAAGTACCATGTTACAATTTTATGTGATCTCTGCCAATGGCACTTTGGAATTGTTTTAGTTAAGTGATTTTAGACAGTACGTTTATCACTGTGGATCCAATTGTTGGTTATTAAGTTATCAGATCTTTGAAAGAATAAAATTAGAGGAGGTATGGGAGGAAGAAATGCATTTTGTGAAATGTTACAGTGAAGCTCATGACTGAGTTTTGAATAGTAGGAGTTTCAAGTAAGCTATTAAAAATCTGTAAAGGACAGTTAAAAAATTATTCAGACTCTAAGAGAAACATGCAAACTTGTCAAACAAGGATTTCAGTGTAGATTTTCTCTTTATCAAATGAAGTTAAAGCAACAAGTTAAAATTTGAATGGAAGAGCCTGCCATTGTTGTTCCACATCTGGTTATTGCTGTTTACATTCCTTTATTGAGCCTACATCTTCGTAAGCTTTTTGGCAGGTATATGTTGAACACTTCAGTTTCATGGTCAAGAAAGGATCAGAGGCCATGGATACTGACAACTGATTTGTCTGTTTTCTTCTGTCTTTCCCCATGACTGTATCTACTGCCTCATCTTGATTTACAAGCAAAGCCTAGAAAACCTACAAAAATAAATGTTTTGTAGTTTATCTAGGAATAATACAGAAAATATTGCTGTTATTTTTGGTGAAGAAAATCAATTTTGTATAGTTTGTTTCAACCTAATTAAAATGTGAATTTTGTTTAAAAAAATAAAAATGTGGTTCAAATCCATTGTTCCTCACTGATTTTCTGCCTGGATGATCTGTTTATTGATTAAAATAAGGTATTGAAATTCACTGATCTCTTAATATTTGCTTTATATAATTATGTACTCTGTTGTAGGGTGCATATATATTCACAATTTTAATAATCTATGGGTGAATTGACCCTTTATATAATGACTTTTTTGTCTCTTAACCATTTTTGACTTAAAGCCTATTTTGTCTGATATCAAAAATCTACTTCTGCTCTCTTTCTACTTGCATGGATATCTTTTCCCATCACTCTACTTTGAACCAATGTATGTCCTGTAGTATCATATAGTTGGGCCTTTTTTCTCAATTCCTTCAGTCACTCTGTGCTTTTTGATTGGGGAATTTTTTAAAAATTTATTTATTTTGCTTTATATTATAGTGTTGGTTTTGCCATACATTGACATGAATCCACCATGGGTATACATGTATTCCCCTTCCAGGACCCCACTCCCACCTCCCTCCCAATTCCATCTCTTTGGGTCATTTACATTTAAAGTAATTTTTGATAGGAGGACTTCCCAGGTGGCTTATTGGTAAATAATCCACCTGCCAAGCCAGAGATGTGGGTTCAATCCTTGGTTCAGGATGATCCCCTGAAGAAGGAGAAAGCAACCCACTCCAATATTCTTGCCTAGAGAGTCCCATGGACAGAGCAGCCTGGCAGGCCTCAGTCCATGCACAGTCAAGCATGACTGAAGCAAACTTGTGTGCATGCACATGGGTTTTCACTGTCTGTGATTTTGGGTAGTCCTTTCCAGATGTGTTACTATTGGAGCCCTCCTTCTCATGCTCTTTATAGAGGTCCATACAAGGAAACTGCCCCAAGGCAGAATGTCTAAGGGTCCCTCTTTAACCTCTAATGGGCTGAGGTACCTACCAGTGATAACATGGAACGATATCTCCTGAGCATACTGGAAACAGGCCCAGGGATTATGGGTTCTTCTGGGCTTCATTATCAGCATGAGTCAAAAGGGGGCATGTTTATGGAACACAAATTTCTCAGAGAAAGGTTTACCTGCATGCAGTTTGGAACGAGCAATCAGGTCTAGCTTTGCCATTTAAAAGATCTGCATCTCTTCAAGTCTTGATGTTGCTATCTATCAATTGAGGGAATAGCAAACACACCTGGAAGATGTTTGAGAATTAAATAAGATGATGTATGCATAAAGTTAATGTAGGAAGTGGTCCACTGCAGGGCTAATATATACTGGTTAGATGGTTTTAGTCCCAAGCACTGTGTGAGATTCTATGCAGTTTCACCCCATGTAGGATCCACTGTTGCTTGGGGCAACTGAGGAGAAGGAGGACAAGTTGGCCATGTGGCTGGAAACAAAGACTTACTCATAGGCTCAAAGTCCAGGTTTTTTTATTCTAAAGTTCACTTAGGTTTCCTTTTGAACATCCTGTGCTCTGTTCAGTTTGAATGCTAAAAAAGTGCTTTGGATTTTGCAAGTTGGTCACAGAATGGGTAACTCCTCTGGGCTTTCATGGACATGAGGTCAGTGTCCTTTTCCTCCACAGATTCCCGTGCTCCTAAACCTGAGCAGAGACCCTGAGGTCAGCCTGCCTGCTCCACCACTCATGTATGCCCTGGCCCTTGGTGCCTGTCTAGGAGGTAAGGGGGACTTGGATTTGAGGGAGGGCCCCCAGACACTATGGTGAGCCTGAAGTGATGATTAATGAATGTCAAATTGAAAGTAAAGTAAGAATAAGTAAAGTAAGAATAGTTCATGATTTTCTAAGTGGAAATCCATCTTTACCTTTGACTGGAGAGTTCTAGCCCTACTCAGTTTCTCTGCAAAGTGTGTTACTTCCCATTCTCTGCAGAACTGCCCCTGACATTCTAAGCCTGTGGCCTGAGGATAGTCATTACTGACATCTCAAAATTAACATCTTCCCACACTGCATGCAGATGAGGCTTAGTGGCTTAGGTTTAGAAGCAGATTTTGAATCAGAAACCATCCTCAGTGGCAACTTCTTCTTCCCTTTTTAAAGAAGTGTGTGTTGTGGGTGATGGTGGGTAAAGTGATGAATGTGTGAGCTAAGAAGTAGAGACTCTAATGAAAGAATAAAAAGAAAAAAATTTTAAAGTTTGTTTGGGCTGGAGGAGTGTTTTGTCTTTTGGAGACATTAAAAAGTCAATTAGAAGAAGTGTCAGAAGAGACTAAACTCTGGTGAATAAACACAGGCGTTTGGATGTGATTGTATTTGAAAGGAGACCTAATCACCTTTGGGAACACAAGAGGATTGTGAAAAATCTTAGATAAACACAATAGATACCTTTTAAATTTTTGTTTTTTCTTCCAGGTATGCTTAGATAATCTAGCTTTCTTTGTTCTTTGATTGGTCTCTAACTATTAAATCAACAGCTTTGTTTTTAGTGTATCATCTAGTTTGTAGAGGGGGAATAATGTCATTCAGTGAAGTTGCTACGATTTCTGGAGACAGATAGATCACGTAATTCAGCAATTGAGGCCTCAGATTCTGAGTTTAGAATTGTTAAAATGGCCCCCACCTGAGATCAGCCCCAGGAAAAGCAACAACTGCATTCACAACTACGTTTAATATTAGTGATAGAAACAGGATCCAGAGACACCAAAAAGTATGTCTGCTGTGCGGAATTTTGTTCATTAAACCTCATTGAGCTTCTTCTACATGGACATTGTCTTCCTGAGTGGGGAGACAGTCACCTAAGTTAAGATTGCAATATAAATGGATCCTCTCATGGCCATGTACACAGAGTGCTCAGGGAGCACCACAGAGGTTGGGAGAAAGTCAGGAATGGTTCTCCAGAGAGGGAAGTTTTGAGCTGGTTCTCAAAGAATGAGAAGCCTCCTGGGCTGGTTCTTATTCACCCAGAATATGTAGAATGAATAGAATAGAGGGGATTATCAAGGAGAGAAGTTAACATAGACCACTTACTTGGCTATTAACCTAAAATAAAATAAACATTTGTTGATTGAGACTCTTTTTAAAATTTATATATTTTTAATTGAAGGATAATTGCTTTGCAAAATTGTGTTGGTTTCTGCAATACACCAACATGCATCAACCATAAGAGTATGTACGTCCCCTCCCTTGTGAACCTCCCTCCCACCTCCCACTCCATTCCACCTCTTTAAATTGTCACAGAGCTCATGTTTGAGTTCCCTGTGTCATACAGCAAGTTCCTACTGGCTATCTATTTTATGTATGGTAGTGTATATAGTTCTATGCTACTCTCTCCATTCATTCCACCTTCTCCTTTCCTCCTTTCCTGTGCCCATACATCTGTTCTCTATGTCTTTGTCTCCATTGCTGACCTACAGATAGGTTCATCAGTACCATCTTTCTAGATTCCATATATATGCATTAATATACCATATTTGTTTTCTATTTCTGACTTACTTCACTCTGTATAATAGGCTCTAGGTTCAACTTCCTCATTAGAACTGACTCAAGTGCCTTATTTTTTATGACTGAGTAATATTCCAGTAATATATTATATATGTACCATAGCTTCTTTAATCATTCATCTGTCAATGGACATCTAGATTGCTTCCATGTCCTAGCTATTTTAAATAGTGCTGCAATGAACATTGAGGTACATGTTGCTTTTTCAATGCTGGTTTCCTCTGGGTATATGCCCAGTAGTAGGATTGTTGGGTCATATGGTCATTTACTTCCTAGTTTGTTAAGGAATCTCCATACTGTCTTCCATAGTGGCTGATCAATTTATATTCCCACCAACAGTGCAAGAGGGTTCTCTTTCCTCCACACCATCTCCAGCATTTATTATCGTAGATTGTATTTTTTTTTGCTGAATGTATATGTATTTTCTTTTAAAAATACATTTATATGTTTTAATTGGAGGATAGTTACAGTATTGTGATAGCTTTTGGCATAGATCAACATGAATTAGCCATAGTCATACATGGTCCACCCCATCCTGAGCCCCCATCCCACTTCCCTCCCCACCCCATCCCTCCAGATTGTCACAGAGCACTGGTCCTGGGTGCCGTGCTTCATGCATCCAACTCAGAGTGATCATCCATTCTACATATGGTAATGCACATGTTTCAATGCTATTCTAACACTCTCCTTCTCCCACTGAGTCCAGAAGTCTGTTCTTTATGTCTACTGTGGTCTCCTTCTGTATGTGGATCATCAGTATCATCCTTCTAGATTCCATATATATATGCATTAATATACATCAGTTGTCTTTCTCACTTATTTCACTTTGTATAATAGGCTCTAGGTTCATCCACCTCATTAGAACTGACTCAAATGCATTCTTTTTATAGTTGAATAGTATTTCTGTTGTGTATATGTATCATAACTTCCTTATCCATTCATCTGCTGATGGACATCTAGGTTGCTTCCATGTCCTAGCTATTTTAAATAGTGCTGTGATTAACATTGTGGTACATGTGCCTATTTCAATTCTGAGTTCCTCAATGTATCTGCTAAGCAGTGAGATTGCTTGGTCATATGACAGTTGTAATCCCAGTTTTTTAAGGAATCTCCATACTTTTCTCCATAGTGGTTATACCAGTTTGCTTTCCAACAAACAGTGCAAGAGAGTTCCCTTTTCTCACACCTTCTCCATTTATTGTTTGTAGACTTTTTGGTGATGGCCATTTCTGACCATTGTGAGATGATACCTCATTGTGGTTTCGATTTGCATTTCTCTGATAATGAGTGATGTTGAGCATCTTTTCATGTGCTTATTAGCCATTTATATGTCATCTTTGGAGAAATGTCTGTTTAGGTCCTTTGCCCACTTTTTGATTGGGTTGTTTGCTTTCTGCTATTGAGTTGCATGAGCTGCTTGTATATTTTGGAGATTAAATTCTTTGTCAGTTGTTTCATTTGCTTTGTTTGCTCCTATTCTGAAGGCTGCCTTTTTACCTTGCTTATAGTTTCCTTCATTGTGTAAAAGCTCTTAAGTTTAATTAGGTCCCATTTTTTTATTTTTGTTTTTATTTCCATTATGCTGGGAGGTGGGTCATACAGAATCTCGCTGTGATTTGTGTCAGAGAGTGTTCTGCCTATGTTTTCTTCAAAGAATTTCACAGTTTCTGGTCTTACATTTAGGTCTTTATCCATTTTGAGTTTATTTTTGTGTATGGTGTTTGAAAGTGCTCTAGTTTCATTCTTTTACATGTAGTTTACCAGTTTTCCCAGCACCACTTGTTGAAGAGACTGTCTTTTTTTCCATTGTATATTTTTTGCCTCCTTTGTCAAAGATAAGGTGTACGTAGATGTGTGGATTTATCTCCAGACTTTCTATTTTGTTCAATTGATCTATACCTCTGTCTTTGTGCCAGTACCATACTATCTTGATGACTGTAGCTTTGTAGTATAATCTGAAGTTGGGAAGATTGATTCCTCCAGTTCAATTCTTCTTTCTCAAGATTGCTTTGGCTATTTGGGGGACTTTGTGTTTCCATACAAACTGTGAAATTATTTGTTCTAGTTCTGTGAAAAATACTATTGGTAGTTTGATAGGGATTGCATTGAATTGATAGATTGCTTTGAGTAGTATACTCATTTTCACTATATTGACTCTTCAAATCTGAGAATATGGTATATTTCTCCATCTATTTGTGTAATCTTTGGTTTCTTTCATCAATGTTTTGTAATTTTCTATATACAGGTCTTTTGTGCCTTTAAGTAAATTTATTCCTAAGTATTTTATTCTTTTCATTGCAATGGTGGATAGGATTATTTACTCAACTTCTTCTTCTGATCTTTCATTGTTGGCATATAGGAATGTAAGGAATTTCTCTGTTAATTTTATATCCTGTGACTTTACTATATTCATTGCTTAGCTCTAGTAATTTTCTGGCGGCTTCTTTTTAGGGCTTTCTATGTAGAGGATCATGTCATCTGCAAACAGTGAAAATTTTAACTTCTTTTCCAATATGGATTCCTTTCATTTCTTTTTCTTCTCTAATTGCTGTGGCTAGGACCTCCAGGATTATGTTGAATATTAGTGGTGAGAGCGGAGAAGGCAATGGCACCCCACTCCAGTACTCTTGCCTGGAAAATCCCGTGGATGGAGAATTTTCCATCCATAGGGTGGCTAAGAGTCAGACACGACTGACTGACTTCACTTTCACTTTTCACTTTCATGCATTGGAGAAGGAAATGGCAACCCATTCCAGTGTTCTTGCCTGGAGAATCCTAGGGATGGGGGAGCCTGGTGGGCTTCCATCTATGGGGTCGCACAGAGTCGGACATGACTGAAGTGACTTAGCAGCAGCAGCAGCAGTGGTGAGAGAGGGTACCCATGTCTTGTTCCTGATTTTAGAGGAAATGTTTTCACACTTCTGCTATTGAGGATAATGTTGCTCTGGATTTATCTTATATGGCTTTTATTATGTTGAGGTGTATTCCTTCTATGCCTACTTTCTGGAGAGTTTTATCATAAATGAGTGTTGAATTTTGTTAAAGGCTTTCTCAGCATCTATTGAAATAATCATATGGTTTATATCTTTTAATTTGTTAATAATGGTGTATTACATTGATCAACTTACATATATTGAAGAATCCTTGCATCCCTGGAATAAACCCGACTTGATTATGGTACATGATCTTTTTAATGTGTTTTTGAATTTTGTTTGCTAGAATTTTGTTGAGGATTTTTGCATCATGTTCATTAGTGATATTGGCCTGTAATTTCCTTTTTTTATGATGTCTTTGGAATCAGGGTGATACCTAGTAGAATTAGTTTGGAAGTGTTCCCTCTTCTGTTCTTTTGGGAGAGTTTTAGAAGGATGGGTATTAGCTCTTCTCTAAATGTTTGAAAGAATTCACCTGTGAAGCCATCTGGCCCTGGGCTTTTGTTTTGGGGAGATTTTTTAAATCACAGTTTTGATTTGATTGTTTGTAATTGGATTTTCATAATTTCTGTTTCTTCATGGTTCACTCATGGAAAGTTGAACTTTTCTAAGAATCTGTCCATTTTCTCTGTGTTTTCCATTTTATTAGCATATAGTTGCTCATAGTAGTCTCTTAGGGTCCTTTGTATTTTTACATTTGTCTGTTGTAACCACTGCTTTTTCATTTTTAATCTTGTTAATTTGGCTTTGTCCCTTTTTTGGTTGATGAATCTGGCTATTGGTTTGTCAAATTTATTTATCTTCTCTTAGAACCAGCTTTTAGTTTTATTAATCTTTACTATTGTTTCCTTCATTTCTTTTTCATTTATTTCTTCTCTGATCTTTATGATCTCTTCTTTCCACTAAGGTTTTTTTTTTTTGTTCTTTTAGCAGCTATGCAATGTTTTTCTTGTTTCTTGGGGTAGGATTGTATTGCTATAAACTTCCCTCTTAGAACTGCTTTTGCTGCATCTCATAGATTTGGGGTTGTGTTTTTGTTGTCATTTGTTTCCAGGAATTTTTGAATTTCTCTTCTTATTTCTTCAGTAACCTATTCATTAAGTGTAAATGTATTGTTTAATCTTGATGTGTTTGTGTTTTTTACAGTTCTTTCCCCCCTGTATTTGATATCTAGTTTCATAGCATCTTGGTCAGAAAATATGCTTGATATGATTTCAATTTTCTTAAGTTTACTGAGGTGTGATTTGTGACCCAAAATGTGATCTATCCTAGAGAATGTTCCACCTGTGCTTTAGAAGGAAGTGTATTCTTCTGCATTTGGATGGAAAGTCCTGAAATTATCAGTGAGGTCCATTTGGTCTTATGTTTTATTTAATGTTTATATTTCCTTATTAATTTTCTGTTTTGATGATCTGTTCTAATTGATAGAGATGTATCTTCTCTCTTGGAAGGGAAGCACTATTTCCAGTAGTAGCTTTTGGAGTGTCTATGGGTTATATATGGCTTTGGGCAGCATTTCTGCTAGTGTGGAGTGTTGTGTTTCTGTTTTATTGGAGGATTGTGTTGGGTATCTAGGCACTGGTGCTTGCCGGCCTTTGGGTGGGCTTGGTTTTGATGTTGAGATGGAGGCCTTTGGGAGGGCTCTTGTCTATTAATGTTCCCTGAGGTCACGAGTTCTCTGGTGGGATTGGGTCTCTCATCTCAGGGGTTCAGGTGCAATGCATATTGAAGCTTCAAGACCTCACAAACCACATAGCACAAAAGACAAGTTTCCAATACTCTTGGTCAGGGCAACACTCAGCAGCCCAGAACACTCAGCAAGGCTTATACCAAAGTCCTCCAATGTTTCTAGGAAGGTTTTTGTACCTGTTTTGGGCAGCATGGGGTTAATTCAATCTCAGATATTGTCTTATTCCAGCTTGCAGTTGCTCCTGGAGTCCTCAGTCTGTTCCCAACCTGGACATGAGGAGGCAAGAGATCGGGGCTCATTAGGACTCATTTGCTCTCTTGGGCTGGGGAAAGGGGAGGATATAGAAGCCACATATGTGTTGTACTGGAGAGTGGCTGTTGTGCCCAGTTGAATGTTGTTACAGTCTAAGATAGATCGTGAGTTCTCCCACAGGAAAGGGGCCCAGTTTGTGATTCCCTAGAAAGAGCTCAGCTGTTAAAGCTCCTAGCAAGTTGTGGTCAGTAACCTGTACTCATAGCCTGGAGGTAGCTGCAGCATCTGGGATCAGGACCACATCCATGGTGTTTTGTCTGCTTCCTCTAGCACCCCTCCTGGCTTTGGCAATGGTTCAGTTCAGTTCAGTTCAGTTCAGTCACTCAGTCATGTCCGACTCTTTGCGACCCCATGAACTTCAGCATGCCAGGCCTCTCTGTCCATCACCTGGAGTCTACACCTGGAGTCTACACAAACCCATGTCCATCGAGTCGGTGATGCCATCCAGCCATCTCATCCTCTGTTGTCCCCTTCTCCTCCTGCCCCCAATCCTTCCCAGCATCAGGTCTTTTCCAATTAGTCAGCTCTTTGGATGAGGTGGCCAAAGTATTGGAGTTTCAGTTTCAACATCAGTCCTTCCAATGAACACCCAGGGCTGATCTCCTTTAGGATGGACTGGTTGGATCTCCTTAAAGTCCAAGGAACTCTCAAGAGTCTTCTCCAGCACCATAGTTCAAAAGCATCAATTCTTTGGTGTTCAGCTTTCTTCACTGTCCAACTCTCACATCTATACATGACTACTGGAAAATCCATAGCCTTGGTAATGGTAGTCATGTCTATTTCCTCAGCCTTGTTTTAGTAGCCCTCTCAGTGATTTCTCGTAGCTTCTAGCCCCCCTGGGATCTTCATTGCAGGCTCTGGCCCCAGTCCTGCCCTCTGCTGCAGACCAAGCTTGCTAGCCACTCATCCCAGCTCCCCATCCCCACCCTCTGGTCTGGGCTGAGGCTTGTGAGCTGCTTATAAGCTGAGAAGCACTGCTGGGCATCTTTCTGTGTATTTTGCCTTCTGAGCCCCCATTGTTGCATGGCACTCTGAGATTCCATAGCTCCCCCTTTGTCCCACCTGAAAGGGGATTTCCTAGTGTGTGGAAACTTTTCCTCCTTCATGACTCCTTCCCTCCCTAAGAGCACAAACTCCTGTCCTGAAGTCCTCTCTCTTTCTTTTTTAAATGTGTTTCTTTCATTCTACCTCATTCCATGGAAATTAGCTTGCCTTTTTGGAGGCCTGAGGTCTTCTGTGGTCATTTAGAAGTTGCGCTGTAGGAGTTGTTCCATATTTTGATGAGTTTTTTTAAAATGTATTTGTGGGGAGCAGGTGATCTCTGCCATCTTCTCTGCCCCCTCTTTTTTTAGCTTAGAAAAACATTTTTTATTAATGTATAGTTGATTTGACTTCTTTAATGATCCATTTGTAGTTTAACAACATAGGTATTGGAGCATCCCTTGTAGCTCGGTCAGTAAAGTATCTTCCTGCAATACAGGAGACCTGGGTTCAATCCCTGGGTTGGGAAGATCCCCTGGAAAAGGAAAAGGCAACCCACTGTAGTATCCTTGCCTGGAAAATCTCATGGACACAGGAGCCCGGTGGGCTTCAGTCCATGGGGTCACAAAGAGCAGAGTCAGGCACGACTGAGTGACTAACACTTACTTACTTAACATATGTATAGTCTCAAAGTGTTTGTGTTTTTAACAGGTTTTCTCCCTTTAATTGATTTCTAATCTCACAGCGTTTAGGTCAGAGAAGATGCTCTATATGATTTCTATCTTCTTCAATTTACCAAAGATTGACTTGTGATACAGATCATATCTATCCTGGAGAATGTTTTGTGTACACGTGAGAAGGGACTGTATTTTGCTACTTTTGGATGGAATTTTCTATAAATTAAGTCTATCTGGTCTAATACATCATTTAAGGCTTAAGGTATTTTTGAAATTAATTTTCTCTCTGAGTGATCTGTCCCTTGACATAAGTAAAACTCTCAAATCCCCCACTATTATTGTGTTACTGTCAATTTCCCCTTTTATGACTGTTAGTATTTGCCTTATCTATTGATGTGCTCCTGTGTTGTGTGCATATATACTTCCCACTGTTTTCTCTTCTTCCTGGATTGATTCCATAATAATTATGTGTGTCCTTCCTGTCTCTTGTAACAATCTTTATTTTAAAGTCTATTTTATTTTTCTGATATGAGTATTGGTATTCCAACCTTCTTTTGATTTCCATTTACCTGGAATATCTTTTCCCATCCCCTCATTTTCAGTCTGTTTCCATAGGCCTGAAGTGTGTCTCTTGTAGATAGCCAAAAAATGATCTTTGTTATAGCCCTTTAGCCAGTCTTTTGATTGGAGCATTTAATCCATTTACATTTATAGTAATTATTGATATCTATGTTCCTATTGTTATTTCCCTAATGGTTTGTTTTTGTAAGTTTTTTTTTCTTCTGTTCCTCTTTTGTCCTTTTCTCTTGTGGCTTGATGACCATCTTTAGTGTTATTTAGTATTGTATTTGAGGTGCTTTTTGCTTTATATATGTGTTTCTACCATAGTTTTTTGTTTGCATTTCCCATAATATTTTGCTATAGCAGAATGTGTATAATTGTATATACTCATTTCTTTACATTTTTTCTCTTTCTCTCTCTCTACACACACACACACACACATATATATGCACACACACACAGAGACTGGTTCCAAATTGGGAAAGGAGTGCATTAAGGCTGCTTATTTAATTCACATGCAGAGTACATCACGTCAAATGCCAGACTGGATGAAGCACAAGTTGGAGTCAAGGTTGCAGGGAGAAATATCAATAACCTCAGATATGCAGATGACACTACCCTTATGGCCGAAAGCAAAGAGAAACTGAAGAGCCTCTTGATGAAAGTGAGAGAGGAGAGTGTAAAAGCTGGCTTAAAACTCAACATTCAGAAAACTAAGATCATCACATCTGGTCCCATCACTTCATAGCAAATAGATGGGGAAACAATGGAAACAGTGAGAGACTTTATTTTTGGGGGGCTCCAAAATCACTGCAGATGGTCACTGCAACCATGAAATTAAAAGATGCTTGCTCCTTGGAAGAAAAGCTATGACCAACATAGATAGCATATTAAAAAGCAGAGGTATTATTTTGCTGACAAAGGTCCATCTAGTCAAAGCTATGGTTTTTCCAGTAGTCATGTATGGATGTGAGAGTTGGACCATAAACAAAGCTGATGGTGAAAGAATTGATGCTTTTGAACTGTGGTGCTGGAGAAGACTCTTGAGAGTCCCTTGGACTGCAAGGAGATCAAACTAGTCAATCTGAAAGGAAATCAGATCTGAATCTACATTGGAAGGACTGATGCTGAAACTGAAGCTCCAATACTTTGGCCACCTGATGTGAAGAACTGACTCATTGGAAAAGACCCTCATATTGGGGAAGATTGAAGGTGGGAGGAAAAAGGGATGACAGAGGATGAGATGGTTCAGTGGTACCACTGACTTGATGGACATGAGTTTGAGCAAGCTCTGGGAGTTGGTGATAGACAGGGAGGCCTTGGGGTCACAAAGCGTTGGACATGACTGAGCAACTGAACTGACTGACTGATACATACATATGTGTGTGTGTATGTTATATATATATATTAAGTTACTGGTTTCTTATTTTTAAATGCAGTTCCCATATCCTATATTTGTATTCTCTTCATAGTTCCTGGTTTTGATATTATATTTGTGTATGGCTGATTTCTGGCTTTTACTGTATGTTTGCTTTTACTGGTGAGCTTTCCTATTTGTGATTTTTAATTTCTAGTTGTGGCCTTTTTTTGACCCCTGCCTAGAGAAGCTCCTTGGCTTGGTGGTGCAGAATCCTCTTGGTTTCTGCTTGCCTTTAAAGTTTTTTATTTCTCTCTTGAATTTGAATAATAACTTTTCTGGGTAGAATATTCTAGGTTGTAAGTTTTTCCCTTACATCACTTTGAATATATCATGCCACTCCCTTCTGGCCTGCAGAGTTTCTGCTGAAAATTCAGCTGATAGCTTTATAGGGATTCCCTTATATTTTATTTGTTGCTTTGAATATTTTTTCATTATATTTAATTTTTCTGAGTTTAATGAATATGTGTCCTGGTATGTTCCTCCTTGGATTTATGCTGTATCTTCATTTCCTGGTCTTGTGTGATGTTTCCTTTCCCATTGTACAGAATTTTTGGACTATAATCTCTTTAATATTTTCTTAGGCCCTTTCTCTTTCTCTTTGTCTTCTGGGATCCCTATTATTCAAACACTGGTGAAATGCACCAAAAAAACAATGTTGTATCCTCATTTCTTTTCATTTTTTTCTTTATTCTGTTCCATGGCAATTATTTCCATGAGACAGGGTCTGTTTTCCAGTTGGAGTAGAAGCACTGAGAGTTATGTTCCATGTGGCTTTATTGCCCTGAAGTGTGTGCACTATTCCTAAGGAGGTGAGCATGAAGGAAGTAAGCCCTGTATGTGCACATCAGGTCTATATGTCACCCGTGCAGCCATTTGCAGTTCTGCCAGAAGCAGCCCAAAGTTGTGTCTCTTTGTTGTATCATTCCAGACCTCTTGTTAGACTGTTGCCGGGGGGCAAGGTTTTATGATTGTTGGTCTTCCCCCTGGGGCCTATGCTGCCTCTGTGGTAAGACTCTCCAGGACTTGTCTATCCCAGATCTAGCTCTAAGCTATATTGGAGGTGAGCAGAACTGAAGGGCTCCCACTGGGAAAGGAATTACTTTGTACCACACCCTAGGGACTCTCCATGGTAGATAAGTGATTGATGACACCAACCAGCTGTCTTATGCATCAATAAAGTCCACTGCTGCCAAATTTGCCATGGTCAAGTTCATAAGCCTGCCAATACTGGAGCCATGCAATGCTGTGAGCATGCTGACAGTAATGTTCCTATGGGGACTTATGCTCTAACCTGCATGTGCTAATGATGGGGCTCCTATGGCAGGCTTACGCTGAGCTCTGTGTGTGCTAATGATGGGCTCTGAGTTTTGGCCTGGACTACACTCCAAGCCCTCTGGAACTAGACCATATTCTCTCCCAGGGTCCTTCTGTTGAACCCTGTGTTTCATTGCCTAGCTGGGCAGGGCACATTAGAAGCCCTGCCCAGCGCCTGTTTGGGATGGGAAGTGGCATGAGGTAGCAACAGCTGATACACATGCACTCCTTGCAAGTTCATGCCCCTCCTGTCCATCTCTCTGTCCTAGAAGGCCTCTATGAAGGAAAGGGGGAGTTCCCAGGGAGAGAGACCACCTATGTGGACCTTTCCTCTTTCACAAGTTACTCTCAGAGATGCCAGTCTCATTCCAATGCGTTTTTTCCTGTCTTGCTCAGTTACACGGCAATCTTTCCTTCTGCTTCGGTTGTATAAGAGATCCCGTGTCATCTTTCAGCTGGTTTTCTGTGAAATTCGTTCTACATGTAAATGTATTTTTGATGTGTTTGCTGGCGGAAGTGAGTTCCATGTCCTTCTACTTCACCATTTTGATCCAAAAGGAGTATTTTTGAAATATTAATCCTTAACATGAGAGAAAGAAAGTGTTGCCTTTTATTTTTGAGAGCTCACTCAAGTCCTTGAATGTGACCCTGAATTACATATGAAATTCTGTTTTGTCCAGAAAGAGAGTTCTCAATGTTAAATCAAACGATTGAAGTAGCAATGCTTGGGGTGCAGAGCAGATGCTACTCAGCTATTGAGGTGTGTGCTCTGCAATGGAGGCTG
Organism: Antilocapra americana; assembly: GCA_007570785.1. Lineage (NCBI taxonomy): Eukaryota > Metazoa > Chordata > Mammalia > Artiodactyla > Antilocapridae > Antilocapra > Antilocapra americana. Next base: position 197,390 of record ML661353.1, on the reverse strand, counting down.
GCAGGGCCCTCTGAGGAAAATTTGCCCTCGTCAGACCCTGAGAAATAATCTCCAGGATGGCTCTGTGTGGAATCTCTCCCTGAGCAAGAGTCATCAGGCTGGCAGGGTAATGGGGTGGGCACATCAGTATGTCAGCACCTAACTGATGTTTCCATGTCTCCATGAGATTTGTACATTGCTACCTGCTTGGGACCCTTCAGATGCTTTGCATGTTGTTTACAGAAAGGTCTCGGGCATACATCATGCAGCTTGAGTCTACCTGATGATCTCCCTCTAGATTCAGAATGCCTTGCTTGAGTCCTGGGCCCACCACTTCCTCACACAAGCAAGTCAGCATGTTGCTTCTCTGTGCCTCACCTTCTTCATGGGGACACTGAGGACTTCAGTGCTCAGCCCCCTGAGCATTTTCTCTCTGCCTGTCTGATCTCAAGCCTGCTGCACATCTCCTATATTGTACCATGTCTTTGCTAACAGGCTCCCTGTGAGTCCCTGAAGGATATGAGCTGATTTCCATGTGGAATGACCTAGAGTGAGAGGGAGAGCCTGTCTAAGGTTAGACAGTTACAAAGAAGCTAATGGAAATCTGGGGTAGGGGGAAGGTGGGAGCCAAGGCAGGTCTCAGATCTGAGATGGAAATCCAGACTAAGTTCTGGTCATAAAAAATAGGTAAGCTTTGACTTTTAGGATGGTCTGCTTCCAAACTCACTCAGGTTGTTGGCAGAATTCAGTTCCTTGGAGGTGTAAGACTGAATATCCAGTCCCTTGCTGGCTGTCAGCTGAGGCTACCCTTAGCTCCTAGAGGCCTCTCTAGTTATGGCCCTTGGACCTAAATCTCAGAACCAGCAATGTTATATGGGAGTCTTATGGTGGGAATTCTTCCACCCCCTTGGATATCTCAAACTCTCTACCCTTGGTTCCCTCCAGTTCTCCTCTGGGTTTTCTCCTACCCCTGTATTGCTGCAGCTCCCTGGAGTCTCCAGGATCTCTATGACTCTCCCTCTGAGGCTTCTCTTCTGCTTCTAGCTCGAGAAAGTTCCCTACTTTTAAGGGTTCATGTGAGTCAGTTTTTCCCACTCAGATAATTCAGAGTAATCCCACATCTCAAGATCTATAACCTGAAATACTTATGCAAAGACCTTCTTGCCATACATAGTAACATAATGACATAATCACTCATAAGTTCTGAAGAGTAAGATTTGGGCTTCTCTATGGGACCAGGGGGTGTCATCATTTACTACAAGGCAACATCTTATAGTCTGGACTGTCCACCAACCAGGGTCTATGCCTCCTTTGTTTCCACCCTAAAATCTGTCCTGCCCAAGCAGTTTGAATGTTGGTCTGCCATGCCCTACCCTGCTATGGGGCAGCTATCCCCCTTCCCTTGGTGATGGGCTTGCCCCTCCTAACCTCCCACCTCTATTGCATCCTTCCTAAAATTCTGAGTGGGTCCATATACTTTGAATTACACTGAGGAACAGGAGGATTGTCATGAAATGGACCATCAGAAACACAGTGAACATGGCAGACTGGGACTTGGGCTTGTGGGGTTCAGAGCTCTGAGGAGACCCTGAAGATTTTTATTAAGCTCTTTAGATCCAAAGTCTTATATTATTGACCCGTCAAATATATTTCATCCTTAGAGCAAGCATGTAAATGGATGTGGTGTGCTATTTCAGGAGTTTTCATGGAAACTAGGTTGAACTCTTATATGGAATAAAAGCAGGAAGAGTGAAGTAAAACTTTATGAACCTTTGACCTGCCTGCCTATGGACCTGGTAGTTGTGTTGGATGCCTATTTATTTCAGGACAGTGTAAGGACTAAGTGGAGGAGGGACAGGGTAAACCTCATAGGTGACACAGCTTATTATTTATTCCTTATTTCTCTCCATCCTCCATATTCCACTGTGGAGTTTTGGGCCAACATAGCACCTCGAGCATAGCTTCCTTGGTCCTCACCTTCCTGCTCTGCTGTCTGGTATTAAAAAGTCATCCCCTCAGGCCAGTAAGGGCAGTTGCAGGTTTGTGCATCACAGTTCACAGTTCTCAGTGATGCACAATGCCAGAACTGAACTAACTTGGCTAAGCCTGGGTTCTGTACCCATCCCCAAACACTGACCTCTGTGGTTAGTAGATAAACGATCCCAAAGAGCTTCACCCAGTAGATTCTACCCTTCCCTGATTCCATCTCTCTGTTGGGTGTCAGGCTTGAGTCAAATCCCTCACTGACGCCACACTTGTGTATATGTGTGCACGTTAGTCTCCTTGAAGATCATGTAGTCTGTCAAAAAGACCCACCCAGAGAAGCATTATATTATCCTGGTTGATTACACCCATATTTCCATACACACAAAAGATTCCCTGGTACATGTCCTGACCTGGAGTCCTAAAGGTGGTGGTTCTTATTTGCAATGAGAACCTACTTGCATTTCTCATGTTGAACCTTCTTGCATTTTCCTCAAATGACACCACGTCCCATGGTGACTTGCTAGTTCTCCTTAGCATTTCTTCTTTCCTATCACATCCAATAATATCCCTATTCAAAAATGAATATTTATAAGCAATGAATTTATCTTCTGTTTGCTACTGCTTTTGTGTTCCCTGCAGATATTTGCACAAGCAATCACTTTCATAATGAACTGTAATAATCAAATCAAAAGCCTGTGAGATGGTTCAAGTATTACAGCGCAAAAGAGAATAGAAGCCTACTCCAAGATGAACTGAGATTTTATTTTACTTTTTGAATTTTGATTCTAGGTAATGGGACACTGATTGGAGCATCAGCAAATGTGGTTTGTGCAGGAATTGCAGAGCAACATGGATATGGATTCTCTTTCATGGAATTTTTCAGGTACTTCAAAAATTTATTTAAATTTTCTGTCTATATAGTACCTAAGATTAAATAATTAAAAATAAGCCACACATATTTAATATAAGTATGTTTTAATAATCAGCAAGACATTGGTATTTTATGTTGTTCTTTTGAACATTCCAATGGGGATTTGTGCCTTCAGTGTCCAGGATGAGGGTGCATAATAAGAGTTTGACATCCTGTATGGCATTACCTAGTGAAAAAATCATGATTGAAAGGATCCAGGAATATTGAAGACTGGGGGAAGCCTGGAAGCAGGTACCTCTCAGGAGCATAGAATAGAGAGGAGTCCCTGGATTGGGGAGTGCAGCTGATACCAGCTCCTGCAAAGGGGGATCTGCTCTGAGGGAGCTGGGCTTACTCTGGGGTCCCAGCCCCTGCATCCTTTTTTTTTATGGCACCACTGCAATTTGGATGCAGGAACTGGGTAAAATGATCATTTGTGGTAGAGGGGGGACAGGGTAAATTAGTGCTGCCAAGATGGACTGAAATGTACTTGGGGGATACAGTGGGGGCTATCTCATGGAGGCCTGCATCCACATCATATAGGCTGAACCCAACTTTTGATTTCTTGAAATAAGAGACAATTACCTTTATGGATATATAAAGCTCTTAAGGCCACATTCTTTTGCAAAACATAATTATGAATTCAGATCTCACAGTACTCTCCAGACACCAGATACCATAATCCACTTCTCTCTGTTTCAGGCTGGGCTTTCCAATGATGATTGTCTCCTGCATGGTTGGGATGTGTTACCTCCTTGTTGCTCATGTTGTCATGGGATGGAATTAGTAGATATATGATGTATTGAGGACTAAGGAAAACTTGACCTGTCATCAATGTCAGTAGAAAACTGTTGGAAAACCACTCTTTGGAGAAAAAAAGGTGCTTACCATGAGGGTGCTCGGAATGGAGACCTTTACAATCCACATTCTTATTTGGGTGAAGCTGGCAAACTGTGATAAATACAAGATAACTTACCCAAGATTCTACTATAAGAAAATGTGTATATTTCAATATATATCTTGCTCTGTTCTATAGGAAATGACACAAAAGGCTTGTGTTGTTTAAATGTCACTTCTCCTGAGGTGACTTTTCCTTCACGTAATCACTTTTTATGTTAAATTAATAAGAGTTCAAATTGTGTATACTCTGAACGCATACCCTTCCTGGGAACGGCATATAATTTGTAAAGAAACACTAAATGTATTTAAAACATACTTCCCCTTGAGAAATGGTCTTAGAATTTGTTAGGCTCTTAGTTTTCAGTAAAGGAACTATTGATGTTGTCCATATAGGTCCGCTCCTGTGAATACAGCGGGAAAAGTAGAAGGAGAGTAGATCTGAATGGGCAGATGGAAGATACTTAGCTCTGTCCACCATTTTTGTTCTTCAGCAAATGAAAAAAATGTTCATGTCTGCAATAAAAGAAACAATGAATGTGCCATGAGATTTTCTATCAAGTTTGTCAATTCTCCTGATACTGTCTCCAGAATTAATAGGTAAACAATCCAGTACCTATTAAATCCTGTTTCATAATGATAGAAAGAGACAGCACTGAAGGAACAAATGGTTTTTCTATGAATGTTGAAACGGCCGAGTTAAACATTGTTCTGATGCCTCATGCATAAACCCTGAAGGTCCAAGGACCATGGGGACACACTTTTACAGTCTGAATTCAAGACAAAGAGTGTTCTACTGCATATGAAGATCATGTCCTTCTTGAGTTGCATTACTGGCTATGTACAGGTTTGAAAGGCACCTCTATCCATATTAAGGCTATGTGCAGGCAGGGGTGGAGGGACAGGTGGCCAAGCAACAGACAAAACTACCATGGGGATTGGAACCACTTCCTCCTGCAATTTGTGTGTGCCTTGCAGATTTTGGGCCCCAGTCTCCTAAACACCACATAACAGAAGACAATGTGCATGCTTAACTTTATAGATCAGTTGGTTAGAGGATATTTGTTTTACAGCACACAGTTCAACTTTGCCTGGTGGCAATGTTTTCCACAATAAGGTCTTCAATCTGTAGCAGGGCCCAGTAGCAGCCGAGAGCTGCTTTTACAGTGAAGACTAGTAGTCAGAATGAGAGGGTGTGGACCTTATATAACCATTCATGCTCTGAACTGTGATTTCCCCATTGAGATCTGCCAGAGACAATGGAACTCCTTCAATGTGCTATGCCATTGCAGAAGGCCCAATTGGCAAGGCAGCTTGCTTGGCAGCTGGGCCTGCTGAAGGACCTTTATTTGCTTGAGTGTACCTCAAAATTTGCAGCTTCAGGAGGTCATCTGGTAATGGGTTGGAGTAGCCTCTCCAATATGTTATACGTTTCCTACAAGATTGAAAGCAGACCTCTAAGAATTGTACTTTTTGTTTTTTTGTGTGTGATTAGTGTGACAATTTGTCTCTCAATTTGCAGGATAATTTTAAGTCACTGATTGGTATTAGCCTTTTAATTTTCCATTGAGAAATAAAATTGAGATGGTGTATTTTTTTGTTTTGTTTTAGTATATTGGTATGGATGAGAAGCTTCCTAATATAAAGGAGAACAAATTTGGAGAGTCTGACAGTTATTTATCATGTTATCTATCCCAAGACTCATTATGGAGCTGGGGAAATAACCTCAAGATGGATCTATTACTCTACAGATTCAAGTATTGTATGAGCTTAGACCAAGAATGCATCCACCATTTGACCTCTGTAGTCTGCTACTCTGTATAAGTAACTAGAGGGCATTTTGGGTCACTGAGAATTACAAAAAAATTAATACTAGAAAAGAAAATCTCTTTTCATTAATGTACAAATTACTGTTATTGTGGTTGTTAAGTTGCTAAGAGGTGTCTGACTCTTTGAAAACCAATGAAATGCAGTATGCCAGGCTTCCCTGTCCTTCAGTATCTCCTAGGGTTTGTTCAAACTCATATACACTGAGTTGATGATGCCATCCAAACATTTCATCCTCTGTTGCCCGCTTTTCCTCCTGCCTTCAATCTTTCCCAGCATCAGGGTCTTTTTCCAATGAGTCAGTTCTTCACATCAGGTGGTTGAAGTATTGGAGCGTCAATATCAGTCCTTATAATGAATATTCAGGGTTGATTTCCTTTAGAATTGACTGATTTGATCTCCTTGCAGTCCAAGGGACTCTCAAGAGTCATCTCCAACACCACAGTTCAAAAGCATCAATTCTTTCACCATCAGCTTTGTTTATGGTCCAACTCTCACATCCGTACATGACTACAGGAAAACCATAGCTTTGACTATACAGACCTTTGTCCAAAAAGTTATTTTTCTGCTTTCTAATATGCTGTCAAGGTTTTTCATAGCTTTTCTTCCAAGGAGCAAGCATCTTTTAATTTTATGACTGCAGTCGCTATCTGCAGTGATTTTGGAGCCCAAGAAAATAAAGTATGTCACTGTTTCCATTATTTACCTACCCATTTGCCATGAAGTGACAGATCAGATGCCATTCTCTTAGTTTGTTGAATGTTGAGTGTTAATTTTTCACTCTCCTCTTTCATCTTCACCAAGAGGCTCTTAGGTTCCTCTTCACTTTCTGCTATTAGAGTGGTGTCATCTGCATATCTGAGGTTGTTGATATTTTTCCTGGCAATCTTGATTCCACCTTGGGAGTCATCATGATGGGTATTTCGCTGATGTGTTCTGCATGTCAGTTAAATGTTGTCATGTCTAAGTGTTGTCAGTGAAGCAGAAGTAGATGAAGTTTTGGAATTCCCTTTGCCTTGTCTATGATCCAGTGGATGTTGGCAATTTGATCTCTGGTTCCTTTACCTTTTCTAAATCCAGCTAGTACATCTGGAAGTTGTCTATTTACATACTGCTAAAGCCTAGCTTGAAGGATTTTGAGCATTACCTTGCTAGCATGTGAAATGAGTGCAGTGTATGGTAGTTTGAGCATTCTTTGGCATTGCCTTTCTTTGGGATTGAAATGAAAAATGACCTTTTCCAGTTCTGTGGCCACTGCTGTGTTTCCAAATTTGCTGGCATATTCAATGCAACACTTTAACAATATCATCTTTTAGGATTTGAAATAGCTCAGCTGGAATTCCATCACCTCTATCTAGCTTTGTGCATAGTAATACTTCCAAGGCCCACTTGATCTCACATTCCAGGATGTCTACCTTTAGGTGAGTAACTGCATCATCGTGGTTATCCCGGTCATTAAGACCTTTTTCTGTACAGTTTTGTGTATTCCTGTTACCTCTTTTTAATCTCTTCTGCTTCTGTTAAGTCCTTACTGTTTCTGTCCTTTATTGTTCCCATTTTGAATGAAATGTTCCATTGGCATCTCTAGTTTTCTTGAAGAGAGCTCTATTCTTTCCCATTCTATTGTTTTCCTCTATTTCCTTGCATTGTTCACTTAAGAAGGCTTTCTTTTCTCTCTTTGCTGTTCTCTGGAACTCTGCATTCAGTTGAGTGCATCTTTCCCTTTCTCCTTTGCCTCTAACTTCTGTTCTTTTCTCAGCTATTTGTAAGGCCTCCTAGGAGAACCATTTTGCCTTATTACATTCCTTTTTCTTTGGGATGGTTTTGATCACTTTCTCCTGTATAATGCTATGAACCAACTCATTGGAAAAGACCCTGATGCTGGGAAAGATTGAAGGCAGAAGAAGAGGGGGACAGAGGAAGAGATGTTTGGATGGCATCACTGACATGAATTTGGGCAAACTCTGGGAGATGGTGAGGGACAGAAAAGCCTGGTGTGCTGCAGTCCATGGGATTGCAAAGAGTTGAATATGACTTGGTGATTGAATGACAAACCCTGTGATGAAAAGAACATAGTTTTTGGTGTTAGTTCTAGAAGATCTTGTAGGTCTTAATAGAACTTTTCAACTTCAGCTTCTTTGGTATCAGTGGTTGGGAAATAGATTTATATTAGTGTGATATTGAATAGTTTGCCTTGGAAATGAATCGAGATCATTCTGTTATTTTGGAGATTGCACCTAAGTGCTGCATTTTATACTCTTGTTGACAATAAGGCTACTCCATTTCTTCTAAGGGATCCTTGCTCACAGGAGTAGATAAAATGGTCATCTGAATTAAATTCCTCCATTCCCATCCATTTTAGTTCACTGATTCCTAAAATGTCCATGTTCACTGTTGCCATCTCCTGCTTGACTACATCCAATTTACCTTGATTCACAGAGCTCACATTCCAGGTTCCTATATAATATTGTTCTTTATAGCATCAGACTTTACTTTACACTTAACAACTAGGAATCATTTATATTTTGGTACAACTGCTTCATTCTTTCTTGAGCTATTTCTCTGCTCTTCTGCAGTAGAATATTGGATACCTTCTGACCTGGGGGACTCATCTTCTGGTGTCATATCTTTTTGCCTTTCATACTGTTCATGTGGTTCTCTAGGCAAGAATACTTGAGTGGTTTGCCATTCCCTTCTCCAGTGGACCATGTACTGTCAGAACTCTCCACCATGACCTGCTTGTCTTGGTTAACCCTGCATGTCATGGCTCATGGCTTCACTAGTCACAGAAGCCTGTGGCCCATGTGATCATTTTGTTTAGTGTTCTGTGATTGTGGTTTTTATTCTGGAGGCTGTGAGATTGTAGTTCTTGCTTTTTCTGTCTGCCCTCTCATGGATGCGGATAAGAGGCTCGTGCAAGCTTCCTGATAGTATGGACTAGCTTTGGGCAAAACTGGATCTTGCTTTGGTGGGTAGGGCCATGCTCAGTAAATGTTTAATACAGTTGTCTGCTGATGGGTGATGGGGAAGCCTAAGATGGTAGAATGGAAGGACATCCACTCATCTTCTCTTGCAAGAACACCAAAATTGAAACTACCTATTGAATAACTATTGACAGGAGAACATTGGAACACCCCTAAAAATGATACGTTACATCCAAGGACACAGGAGAAGTCACAAGACAGTAGGAGGGGAACAATCAAATTGAAATCAAATCCCATACCCAACAGGTGGGTGACCCACACATTGGAGAACAGTAATTCCAAAGAAGCTCTTGCTCTGTTATGAAGGTTCTAGGCCCCACATCAGACTTCCCACCTAGGGGTTTGGCAAAGGGACTGGGAATCCCCAGGGAATCTGACATTGAAGAACAGAGAGATTTGATTACAGAAACTCCACAGGACTGGGGAAAGCAGACACTCTAGGAGAGCAGAAACAAAATCTTGTGTGTATCAGGACCCAGTGTGTAACAGTGTCCCCACAAGAGACTGAGCCAGACCTACCTGTGAGTGTTTGAGGATCTCCTTTGGAGGTTGAAGGTGTGATTGGTGGTGGCCTGTCACAGGCATTGGCAGCAGAAGTTCTGGGAGGTGCATATTGGCCTACATCCTTTCAGAGGTTGCCTTTAGCCCTACCATAGAGCTTGTAGACTCTAGGACTGGGTCGCCTCAGGCCAGACAACTAACAGAGCAGGAGCACAGCCACATCCACCAGCAGACAAGTTCCTGTTAAATGGCTGCAAATGGCTACACTCTTTCACTACACCTTCCTCTGAAGAAGATGTGAGGGGAGATCACAAACATGTTGTCAGCTGTGCTGAAGGATTTTTTCTCAAAGTAATATGGCCTCCCTTTGAAGAGCACACTTAGGTCTAGGAAATGGCTGAGGTCATCAGTCCTTAATATCCTTGATACTTCTTATCAGATCCAGATTCCATCCAGTTTTTTTTTAATTTTATTTTTTTATTGTTTTTGCCATACAATGACATGATATCACCATGGGTTTACATATGCTCCCCCTCCAGAACCCCCCTCCCTCCTCCCTCCCCCCCGGGAAATCTCGCTGCACCAGCCCCGAGCATCAATCCTGGGCTGGCGATTGATTAGACATATGATAATTAACATGTTTCAATGCCCTTCTCCCATCTCATCCCACCCTTACCTTCATCCACAAAGTCCACGAGTCTATTCTATGCACCTGCGTTCCTTTTGCTGTCTCGCATGTTGGGTTCTCGTTACCGTCTTTCTAAATTCCATATATATGCGTTAATATACTGAATTGTTGTTTTTGCTTCTGGCTTACTTCACTCTGGATAATGGGCTCCAGTTTCATCCATCTGAGTAGAATTGCTTCAAATGAATTTTTTTTAATGCTGAGTAATATTCCATTGTGTATATGTACCACAGCTTTCTTATCCATTCGTCAGTTGATGGGCATCTAGGTTGCTTCCATGTCTTGGCTATTGTAAACAATGCAGCAATGAACATTGGGGTACACATGGCTCTTATGTGTGAAGCTACCCATGTAATTCATTACTATGAACTCTATGATCAACTTGCCTTTTGGCATAGGTCTCTGAAGTTCACTGTGGTCAATGTGCCCACCCTGACTGTGACAATGAAGTGCTTCACAATGAAGTACCTACCTCTTTTGCCTTGGGATCACATTATCACCATTGGGAAAAGAGAACTCACTTCCATTACTATGTACCCTACTCTGAAGAACTCTCCAGAGGACAGTCATAACAGGGGTTTCCAAGGATGCTGTGCTTTCCTTTACGCCTTGCCACACCTGATGCCTTCATGAAGGAAGTGGCCTCTGGATTCTCTTGCAGAGAATGCATGGAGCAGTGGGGTGGATCAGAAACAGTCAGTCCAAGCCTTTGGATTCCTTTGTATATATACCAAGAACTAACCAGCTGTACCTAGAATTTACACCTCATTAGGGAAATAAAATAGAAGTAGTCTTTTTCAGGCTTCACAGGCAAAAGAGAAGAGCAGGCCTCTCATCTTGCTTCTAACCTTCCTGGACACTGCCCAGACTGGGAGTGACCAGGAGAGACTGCCTGATGTGAGTGCAAGACTTGTGGTACCACAGATAAGATGGGGGAAGAATTTTGAGATTGTTGAGCTCCTGGAGGGGGCCTGGCCAACCAAGCCCCAGACTTAACAACATTCCAAGTTTTGCAAGACAAAACAAACAACATTAACATGAAACCAGGCTTGCAGTTTGGTCACAGGTTGATGATGGTATCTGTCTTGGGATTATAAGCAGGAACATGAATTGCAATCTTTGAAGTCTCACCCACGAAGTAGATGCACTTCCTGGGACCTTTTCCCAATTGGGACTCCAGATGTGCTGTGACAAGGGACTTACCAGTGCTGATTAAGTCTGGATGTTGGTCAAAGCTCAGTTTAGTGATGTATTCTCTGCTCTTTCTATCTCTCTTTTCTTTAGATGTTAGTATATTTAACATAAGCTAGATAATTCTCTAATAAATATTTATATTATTTATTTGTAGATTATTTTGTTAGCAAACCCTTTAAACACAAGACAAAATTGAAGACTTTGGGCAAACTACACCTTTTCCAAGTGCTCAACCCAATATGTGTAATTTCAAATTCCAAGTAAGTGTTGACTTGTTGAAGCATTATACTTCATCCTTTATTGTGTGATATCCACAGACTCCCAATTCCCTATGTACTCCCTACACAGAGTGGGAACTTTTTCAATAAGCAAGATAGTGTTTCTTGAAGTAGACTTTATACATCTGTATCAGGACATACTAGTTTGTTAGATCCCTGGAGAAATGAGGGGTTTGGGGGATAAGTCTTGAGGCAAATTCACATCATCTTGGGAGACAACTAAGTAAGTTGCAGCCACAAAATGGTTGTTACACAATGAGTACTCCTGTACAGTCCTGAAGGAGGTCCAGTCAGAGTTTTTTGGTTCAGCGTTCTCAGGTAGGTCTGAGTTTAATTACATATCTTTGCCCCACTATCAGGGTCCCACTTCTTCCCTACCAGCATCATTGCCAATCCTCATTGTCAGGCTCTGGGCCTGGGCCTCACCAAATATGCTGGCTCCTTCCAAGTTGCCTTCAAAGCTTTCTGACCAACCACTCATGCTATCAGTTGACATTATCCTTGGCTTTCAGTTCCTATACTATATTTCCTGTTTATCTGTCAGGAGAAGCCATGTGATTCCAGACACTTTGGTGATCAATGTCCACTGGTGTCCAATGTCTTGTCCTCCTGCTGACCTTCAGGGATAGCAATGCTGATGTAGCCATGAGCAGCATGGTTCTATTCCCTCCAGAAAGGAGGTTAACACTGCCTCCCTCATAAATGTGAGGAAAATAGTTCCAATTCTTACTTTGGGAGTTTATTTCCTGGATCCACTTAGGTTATGGATTAGGCAGGGGACAGAGAGCACAGTCAAACCGCAAAATATGAGAAGAGTTTGATGAAGTGACTCTGCAAAGTATGGGTGCTGTATTAAGAAACTATAAAGGGGAGTGAAATGCCTGCAGCTTGTAGTGGTGAAATAGCATTACCATGCCTTAAAGCCATGTGAAGAGGGCCTCCAGACAAGGTCAAATGATACAGTGAACTTGCAGTCTGCAGAAAAGAGGAAAAGAAATATCAGTATCAATCCCCCTTTCTTCTAGCTCCTGCCAGCAATTTCCATTGGCCAAGCCCAACCAGAATTACAGGGTGTTGGACATCATTCATGTTGCCTATGTCAGCCAGCTTCTGGACCAGAAGCAGGGTGGAGAAAGGAGAGGTGAACCTAGGGGTCAGAGGGAGGAGCTGTGGCTTCCTTAGAAAGTTCACGTTTCTTTGCTCTGGGAAGATTCCATGCCTCCTCTCCTCCAAGACCTCACAATTTATCAACTCCCATTTGCAATTTTATTCCACCGAGTTCATGGAAATCCTCAAAAAAGAACATTGTCATTAGTAACTTTACAAATTTATTTCTGCAGCTGGATCCAAATTTCTGTCTTATCAAATAATAGCAGTGCCTCTGGCTTCATCAAAGGCCTCGTGTGTATTCTGAATCTTGAGCCTTAATTTTTTCAGGACTTCTACTTTTTCTAAAGAGAAACTGCTCTCCTCTGCATCATCTACCACACCATTTCCACCCACATACAGAATGACTTGGTAGGCTTCATTCATTCATCCACTTGTTAAAGACATTTATTTAATTTTTTTAATGTGCCAGGCAATGTTTCTAGGTTCTAAAGTTGGTAAAGTAAAAACAAAAAAAATTCTGACTGTGTGGACTTTCCATTTGAGACTATCTTAAAAATAGTTATCTTCCTCTAGCCACAACTCCAGTTCCTAAAGCTTGTTGAAATATTTTCTTCTGTGCTGCTTACATCTTTTCTTTTCCAATTCACTCACTTTTTATTACTATAAATAATTCAGGCATAAAAAATTGGAAAATATAATGATTATCTATGTATGTACTACCCATCTTACTTGAAAAAAATACTGCATGTAACCCAAGATTACTCTCTATCCTTCTCAATAATATCCCCCCCTCCACAATTAGAGGTAACTATAAGCATAGATTTGATGGTTTTACTCTACCTTATGTAATCAAAATTTCCCATGTTATTACATGGTCTTGACCCTGTGTCAACACCAAGCCTCACCTGTGCTGGTGCATTAGCTGTGCTGGGCTCTCCTCTCTGTAGGTGAGTGACAATAACTTACTGAGTTTGTTCTTTGTGCTGAACAATTTTCTAGGTACCTGCCCTAATGGTTTATCTTAAAGAGAGGCAGAAAGTAGATATAAATGTTCAGGCAGTGGTGAGCTCTGGGAAGAAAGATGTAGTCAGCAGTTTTATCTAGGTTGGTTGGGAACAGGACATCTGGACAGAAACAAAGTGAAGGACCAGATGTGGAAGTTTCTAGAGAAGGAAGGACCAGCCAAGCGCTCAGGAAGTAAGCCCCCAAGGCAAGGGTATGTTGGAGTGTTCCTGTCATAGCAGAGTGACCTTAGGGAAGAGGAACCCCGAGTCTGACCCTGCAAGATGTAGGCTAAGTGGAGAAATTTAGATATTGGTTCATTGGAAGAAAAAACTAGATGAGTGAATGGAATGTTGAAGGGACAGGGTCAGTCCCAGCTGTCCTAGAAACATGCTGCTATCTCCCTTGCTGTGTCAAAGGCAAACGTTGGGCAAAGTAGGGAGACTGATTTTATTTAGGTTATTGCAATGAAGAGAACACACCAGATCCACAGATCAGCATCTCAGAAGGGTTGATTTGCTGCTTTCTGTGAGGAGTAAACAAGCTACAGATGAGGTGATTTGTAACTGGGGTTGTTTCCTGAAAGGGGACATTTCAGTTATTATTATAGCCAATCATGAGAAACAGTTTTATTTTTATTTTTTTTTTTTTTATTTATTTTTTTTTTTTTTTGTCTTTTCCAATGAGTCAGCCGTTCGCATCAGATGGCTGAAGTACTG
>ML661353.1:127397-163315 GCA_007570785.1 Antilocapra americana | reverse complement strand
TGATTACTGGCTAGCTTGCTCTCTCCAGTTTTGATTCCCCCTCTTCTACTCCTAGTCACCTCTCCCCCTCCTCCCTCTTCTCTACTCCATGTAACTCTGTGTACCTCTTCAGATGTCCCTCACTGTGGAGAAACTTTTCATCATTAACCTAGATGTTTTATCATCGATGCTATATAGATGGAGAAGTCTTGAGGCTACTGTAAGAATAAGACTGAAAACCAAGAGGTATGAGACTTAAGTCCAAACCCTGAGAATGCCAGAGAACTCCTGACTCCAGGGAACATTAGTTGATAGGAGCTCATCAAAAGCCTCCATACCTATACTGAAACCAAGTACCACCCAAGAGTCAACAAGTTCCAGAGCAAGACATACCATGCAAATTCTCCAGCAATACAGAAATGTAGCCCTGAGCTTCAATGTACAGGCTGCCCAAAATCACACCAAACCCAGTGACATCTCAAACTCACTAATGGACACTTCATTGCACTCCAGAGAGAAGAAATTCAGCTTCACCCACCAGAACACCGACACAAGCTTCCCTAACCAGGAAACCTTGACAAGCCACCTGTCCACCCCCACCCACAGTGAGGAACCTCCACAATAAAGAGGTAACACAGCAATATAAACAAGATGAAAAGGCAGAGAAATACCCAGCAGGTAAAGGAACAGGGTAAATGCCCACCAAACCAAACAAAAGAGGAAGAGATAGGGAATCTACTTGAAAAAGAATTCCAAATAACGATAGTGAAAATGATCCAAAATCTTGAAAACAAAATGGAGTTACAGATAAATAGCCTGGAGACAAGGATTGAGAAGATGCAAGGAATGTTTAATAAGGACCTAGAAGAAATAAAAATGAGTCAATATATAATGAACAATGCAATAAATGAGATAAAAAACACTCTGGAGGGAACCAACAATAGAATAATGGAGGCAGAAGATAGGATAAGTGATGTAGAAGATAGAATGTTAGAAATAAATGAAACAGGGAGGAAAAAAGAAAAAAGAATTAAAGGAAATGAGGACAACCTCAGAGACTTCTGGGACAATGTGAAATGCCCCAACATTCGAATCATAAGAATCGCAGAAGAATAAGACAAAAAGAAAGACCATCAGAAAATACTTGAGGAGATAATAGTTGAAAACTTCTCTAAAATAAGGAAGGAAATAATCACCCAAGTCCAAGAAACCCAGAGTCCCAATTAGGATAAACCCAAGGTGAAACACCCCAAGACACATACTAATCAAACTAACAAAGATCAAACACAAAGAACAAATATTAAAAGCAGCAAGGGACAGATAACAAATAACACACAAAGGGATTCCCGTAAGGATAACAGCTGATCTTTCAATAGAAACTCTTCAGGCCAGAAAGTAATGGCAGGGCATACTTAAAGTCATGAAAGAAAATAATCTACAACTCCGATTACTGTACCCAGCCAGGATCTCATTCAAATTTGAAGGAGAAATCAAAAGCTTTACAGATAAACAAAAGCTGAGAGAATTCAGCAACACCAAACCAGCTCTACAACAAATGCTAAAGGATCTTCTCTAGACAACAAACACAGATAGGGTGTATAATCTCGAACCCAAAACAATAAAGTAAATGGCAGCAGGATCATACTTATCAACAATGACCTTAAATGTAAATGGGTTGAATGCCCCAACCAAAAGACAAAGACTGGCTGAATGGATACAAAAACAAGACCCCTATATATGTTGTCTACAAGAGACCCACCTGGAAACAAAGGACACATACAGACTGAAACCGAAGGGCTGGAAAAAGATATTCCATGCAAATAGAGACCAAAATAAAGCAGGAGTAGTGATACTCATTTCAGATAAAATAGACTTTAAAACAAAGGCTGTGAAAAGAGACAAAGATGGACACTACATAATGATCAAAGAATCAATCCAAGAAGATATAACAATTATAAATATATATGCACTACTCTTCTGACTAAAGAGTACTACTCTCTGCCTTCACCCTTCCCTCTTATCAAAATTTCTTGCTCTGTCTGTATCCTTCTGTTTTCAATCAGAATTCCTTTTTCAAATTCTAGTTAATTTAAGCAGTAAAATATTGTATTAAAAGATATGTAATTCACAGATTCTGGGAGGATCAGAAAATCAGGTTTAGAAGATACTCCTGATTGTTTCAGACAGGCCCTAAACCACTACCACTGGCAACAGTCCCTCCAGAATCACCCTCGGCTGCTGTCCCTGGAAGTCTTGTCACTACTGCCTCCCTCATACTTACCCAGAGTAGAATCCACAAAGGTTAAATGATTGTATCATCTAATTGGCAGTATACACCATAGCTGCACAGGGCTTTCCATGTGGCACTAGTGGTAAGGAACCTGCCTCCCAATACAGAAGACGTAAGAGATGCAGGTTTAATCCCTGGGTCAGGAAGATCCCTGGACATGGGCATGGCAACCCACTCCAGTATTCTTGCCTGGAGAATACCACGGACAGAGAAGCCTGACTGGATACTGTCCATAGGGTTGCAAAAAGTCAGACATGATTGAAGCGAGTTAGCACTCATGCACCACAGCTGTAAGATGACCTGGAAAGGTGAGGTTCTGACTTCTACTTTGAAAGACAGGAGACAAAATGAGGGAAATTTCCCAAACAAGAAAGCCACTGAAGGGTTCTTCTTGGCCAATAAACATAACCATTCTACCCTGATCTCTATTTTTTATGATTCCCATCAGCTAATTAAATTCTGTTTATGCATGAGCTTCTGTAAACAGAGGAAGCTGAAGAAGTCCATCTAATGGTAGAAATTTTAGGGCCAATAACAAACCACAAACCTCAGCTGCCCCTATCTTTATTTCTCAATCTCTCTATGTAAGTGCTTGTGTGTGAAAGTATTGCACCATACAAAGATAGAACCTGTATTATCCTTTTAGTATATAAGTTGATTGATAAATTGATTGATTGGTTGAACAGTTAGTTATTGAATTACAGGATATCTGCAAGAAAGAAAAAATATGAACTAGATCTGTGCCCTTCATTCTTGGATCTCACATTCTAATTAGAAAATCTGTCATGTAAACTATATGCAACATGAAAAGAGTTTTAGCAAGGAAGATGCAAGGCACAGTGCACATATGTAATGTTTAGAGATACAAGTTTTAACCTCTAATAGGAAACCCAACATTAAAGGTATTCCCCCTTAATACATACATTATAAACATATTAGTAATCTATTTTGTTAAACAGGTGATTGAAGATATATCAATGGACTGTTGTGTGTCAGTAAGTTCAGACTTTACTTGTGCTTTCAGTTTTTATTCATATTAAAGTTTTTAAATCTTTCATTACCTTCAAATAATTATTATTTCATTACCTTCAAATATATTATTCCAACTTTGTTGTTGCTAAATCACTGTAAAATGATATTTTAGATTATAAAACTGTCATTGAAGGCAGAAACTTCCTACTATGATACTGATATTTATTTTCTAGTCTTAAAACATTATAGTCTTTAATTTATACTTCTCAAGCTTCCCTGGTGGCTCAGTGGCTTCTGCCATGCAAGAGACACAGGTTCTATCAGAAAGATCCCACATGGTGCAGATCAACTAAGCCAGTGGGACACAGCTTTTGAATCTGTGCTCTAGAGCCTGGAAACTGCAAGTACTGAGCCCTTGCACCACAACTGCTGAAGCCTGTGTGCCCTAGAGCCCCATGCTTAGCAACAAGAGAAGCCACCACAATGAAAACCCATGCACCGCAACTAGAGGGTAGCCCCCACTCACCACAAGTAGAGAAAAGTCTGAGCAATAACAAAGACCCAGCAACATCAATAAATAAATTTAAAAACTTGTAAAAATTATACTTCTTATGTATACAAATTTAATAAAAAACTTAAATCCAATAATCACATTTTCTCCTGATCTTTAATTAGAAAAAAACTATAGTAATTGAAAATATTAATAACAGAGTAATTTCATGAAAGAAAGTGAAAGTGAAAGATGCTTAGTCCTGTCTGACTCTTTGTGATCCCATGGACTATACACTCCATGGAATTCTCCAGGCCAGGATACTGGAGTGGGTAGCTTTTCCCATCTCCAGGGGATCTTTCCAACCCAGGGATCAAACCCAGGTCTCCAGCATTGCAGGTGGATTCTTTATCACCTGAGCCACAAGGGAAGCCTGAAAATCTTCCCCACTCAGGAATCGAACCAGAGTTTTCTGCATTGTAGGCAGATATTTTTACTAACTGAGCTATCAAGGAATTTTCATGAAGAGATTCATAAAGCATTGTTTTCAGGCCAAAACGCAGCCTTCTAAGTTTTTTTTTCAATACTAGTGCTCCAATAATCCTTCCTATTCTGTTTAAGATACACAGATCCAAAACTCATTGTCTGGTCACCTTTGTCTTGGTCTCTGTTAGTACTGTGAGTCCCAGCAGAAAGCTTAGCACACAGAATGCTGTTGAATCACTGTCTGCCCCTCTTAACCTAGACTAAGAGAATGGAAGCATCAGAGATAGTCCTTTCAACAATATAAAGCCTGTTAACACATAAATAGGAAAGAAACAGACAACTGAATTTGTATAACTGCTCTAATTTTTCTTTAGCTCTAAACTCTATAAGTCAATGTTTATTTTTGCTTTGCCTTAAAGAATAGACTATATACATCAGTACACACCTAAAGGAAATCTCTGTGAAGATTGCCACACCAACTTATGTTATAAACTAATTGGTAGCACATGGCTGAATATTTTGTCAACTCACTATTGTGTACTGAACACTAATGATAACGTTCCCAGTTACATAACTCTCTCACACTGCCATCCTGATTATTGTGTTCTTTTAAGTTATTATACTAATGTTATGTGCTAGGGTAAAAAAAATCTACAAACACCTTGATTAACAGAGATTTATACCATCTTTTACACATCATGGTAAAACCAAGCTGGACCAGTTTCATGAAAACCCATGGGCTATGGTAGGGCCCATGTTGACTGAAAGAAAAACGTGCAGGGTAAAAGCTGTGAGTTTAAATTCTATTTAGGGTCCTACTGAGGACTATAGCCTGCCACACAACCTCTTAGAGAGCTGTGAGGAACTGCTCCAAAGAGGTATATACATGATATACATAATTATTGGCTGGAGAATAAGTGGAGACAATCAAGCATACAATTAAGTAAAAGATTACCTGGTTCATTAGCACAGTTAATTATTTCAGTGCTTTTTCATGCATGGGAAGATGAGAGAATCTTGGTTTATTAAAATTTTCCTCAGATATGCATCTAACTATCTAAGGGCCTGTTTTCCCAAGGCATAGAGTGTTTTTCATCCTGGATTCCTTTTGGGGCACACCATTGGTCAGTGGGGGCTTCCAATGTGGCTCAGATGTAAAGAACCCACCTGCCAAGTAGGAGGCTCAGGAGATGCAGTTTCCATCCCTGGACTGGGAAGATCCCCTGGAGGAGGAAATGGAAGCCCATTCTAGAATTCTTTTTTGAAAAAATCTTGTTGACAGAGGAGCCTGGTGAGCTACAGCTCATGGGATCACAAAGAGTCTAACATGACTTAGCAACTAAACATTCATGCATGCACATCAGTCAATGACTTCAGTGCTAAAGACTTGATCCTTGTAGAACTGGGGGGTGGAAAATGATCTTTATTTTATAGGCCTATACAACTCTTTAAGGGTGAATGACAATACAATTTGTTTGCATGTATAAATCTTCTAGTTCAGATTCTCCTCTCTAGTAGTAGAAAGATTGAAGAAGTGGTCTTTCACTAGTCCTTTTACCTTTATTCTTTCATCCTCGAACCCCTCAAATGTCCCCCCAACACACTCACACTCACACACACACACACACGCAAGAAAGGTGAATTTTGTCCAAGTAACAAAGACACAAAATCACTATGCCTTAAAGGAGATAGAAATAAAAATCTGAAAGTTGGCAAAGCATGCACCCTCTGCTCCCTTCCATTCTGTTACTACCCCTGTGTGGCTCCATTCTCAAAGGCATTGCTCTCTTTGCTCTGCAAGGGAGCCAACAGGAAGATAAGGGAAGAAGCATGGGGAAAGTACAGGGAACAGAGAATCTGTCCTTGAAGGAGTTTTGTAGAGCTTCCTATCACATTTCAAGTTATATTTTTTTGGCCTGATCCTAATAACTTGACCACACATAGTCACAATGAAACTACAGAAATTTCATTTTAATTATTTATAGTGTGTTACAAGAAGACACCTTTGTATGTCACTACTGAGAACAGAGGGGAGAATAAAGACAGAGATACAACCAGCAAGCTCCTCCCCAAGCCCACCCAGAATGTGTGGGGTTTCATTATCTGGAACGTCCTTGCATCTTCCTTTCCTTCCCCACCTACCCTACACTACCTTTCTCTTTTCCTCTTAATCGTCTAAAAAATTGTATTTTTGTGTATCCAAACACAGTTTTCCTGCTCAAAGAAAAGAGGGAGAGAAATTAGAAGACTAGCTGATTTTCACTATTCAAGTTACTGAGTATTTTATTTTATTTATTTTATTTTTTAATTTTATTATTTTTTTATTGTTTTTGCCATACAATGTCATGATATCACCATGGGTTTACATATGCTCCCCCTCCAGAACCCCCCTCTCTCCTCCCTCCCTCCTCCCTCCCCCCCGGGAAATCTCGCTGCACCAGCCCAGAGCATCAATCCTGGGCTGGCGATTGATTAGACATATGGTAATTAACTTGTTTCAATGCCCTTCTCCCATATCATCCCACCCTTACCCTCATCCCCAAAGTCCACGAGTCTATTCTATACATCTGCATTCCTTTTGCTGTCTCGCATGTTGGGTTCTCGTTACTGAGTATTTTAATGAAATATTTCCTGCTATATCAATGGGCAAGAAATGTCACAGTCACCAGTGATTTGAGGTCTCCAATGTGAATGAGAGCCCCCAAAAGGGAACATAATTCCTGTGATCCAGCAGATGCTACCACCCCCCTCCCCTCAATTTTTGCTGAGGTGCTTGAGGGGATGTGAGAAACAGCCACCTGCCACACCTGCCACCCTGTAGGGTGGACAAGGAGAACAAGGAATTGAGGGTGTAAATAATCAAGAGACAGTATTTCACTTAGAAGGCTGAAGTACATATGAAAGGAATAAATTCAGTGAGCCCAGAGACTTGCATCTTCCCATATATAGAAAATACTAAATTCCCTAATTCGATATGTGGTTTTCCTTACTTGTTTACTTACCAATAATCTTTGATATTCAGACTACCTGACCCCTTTGTTGTAAGCTTGTGTATATTCTGTCTCCCTCTCCTGCCTCCTTGGAAGAGTTTTATTAGGGCTACTTAGATACTGCCTCCTGGGCTCAGAGTCAGTATTTGGTTAACTTACAACCAAATAAAATAACTCTCTACTTGTTTTTTAGTTGACAGCTTCATGGATTTGAGGCTTCCCTGGTGATACAGAGGATAAAGAATCTGCCTGCAACATGGAAGACCAGGGTTAGACACCTGGGTAAGGAAGGTAATCTTGCCTAGAGAATTCCATGGACAGAGGAGTCTGGTTTCACTATAGTCCATTGGGTGGCAAAGAATCAGACACAACTGAGTGACTAACACTTTCACACACACTTTCATTTTTGACTTTCATGGATTTGACTTAGGAAAATCTGAGTCATATTCTAATCCTCTGACTGTGTTTGCTGTCTAAACTGAGATCATCATTTTAATTGAACATAAAACTTCCTATTTGATTCTAAGCAGTGGAATAGGGTGTTTTTTTTTGCTAGTAGGTTGATATCAAATTTCCTTCCCAAAGGAGGTAAAATTTAGTGATAGTTACAATAGTCTCTCATTCAAACAAATGTTTAGAACATTTAATATTGTCTGGGAAGATATTGTATATAACTCCACTGTTAACTCTAGCAAGCAGGTACTCTTTCTGCCCCCTTCTGATGCCTATGTCAGAAGCTTTCTCTATCTCCTTTATACTTTAATAAAACTTTATTACACAAAAGCTCTGAGTGATCAAGCCTCATCTCTGGCCCCAGATTGAATTCTTCTCCTCGGAAGGCCAAGAATCCTGGCATTCTCTTTGTGAATTCAGCAACAACCTTTCATCTCGGGGACTTGTCCAGGATTCTTCAGGACAAGATGGGCCTGATAATCTATGTGAGCCTACTTCTGCTGACTCCAAAAATCCTGAGTCTGCCATTTGATCCTCAAGACAATGCCTTCCTATCCTGGGCTCACTCCTATGTTGCCTTTCATAACCGGTCTAACTACTGAGTCTGTGAAGCACTCTACTCTTCATCAGTGGAAGGCTTCCCGTGGTGGACATCTCCACTTCAAGGAAAAGACTTCCTCCAAGTCTGTGAATACATTCGACAACAACTGCATGTGATGCCTCTTCTTAAACTGATGACGTCTAACAACCTTAGGAAAGGAGCAGCCCCATGTCCAAGGAGTGGCTCCTGCATGGGCACAGGTGGGCCGAGAGGAGCTACTCCATGTTCAAGGTCAGAAGGGGAGGCCATGAGGAGATACCCCTCCTCCAACATAAGGAGCAGCAGTTGTGTTTTGCTGGAGCAGCCATGAAGAGATACTCCACGTCCAAGGTAAGAGAAAATCAAGTAAGATGGTATGTGTTGCAAGAGAAAGCTGAGCGCTGAAGAATGGATGCTTTTGAACTGTGGTGTTGGAGAAGACTCTTGAGAGTCCTTTGGACAACAAGGAGATCAAACCAATCCATCCTAAAGGAAATCAATTCTGAATATTCATTGGAAGGACTGATGCTGAAGCTGAAGCTCCAATACTTTGGCCACCTGATGCAAAGAACTGACTCAGTGGAAAAGACCCTGATGCTGGGAAAGATTGAAGGGTGGAGGAGAAGAGGAAAACAGAGGACGAGATGGTTGGATGACATCACCGACTCAATGGACATGAGTTCGAGTAGGCCCCAGGATTTGGTGATGGACAGGAAAGCCTGGCATGCTGCAGTCCATGGGGTTAGAAAGAGTCGGACACAACTGAGCAACTAAACTGAACTGAGCTGAACTGTCTATTTCTGGACTCTTTATTCTGTTCCACTAATTTAATTATCTCTACTTGTGTCAAGCCATTATGTTTAATGACCATAGCTATGTTTAATACATACCAAAGTAATTCCTTCTTTGAATATGATATTTCAGAGTTATTTTTGACAATTTTCACACATTTCTTTCTTTATGTGAACTTTCTAAAAGTGACAAGCTCTACGTTTTTTCTCTTAACCAATCATTTTCATGAGTCGGGTCACAAACAAATCACAGGATTAAATGGACTGTATGTAAAGTGCTTAGACCAGTAGCTGCCTATTAATAAGCATTCAATAAATGCTATTTTTGTCATTAAAAAAAAGAGAGCATCAGAGGGCAGACACATGGAAATCATAAAAACAAGAAACTAGCCAATCAGATCACATGGACCACAGCCTTATCTAACTCAATGAAACTAAGCCATGCTGTGTGGGGCCACCCAAGATGGTCGGCTCAGGGTGGAGAGTTCTGACAGAATGTGGTCCACTGGAGAAGGGAATGGCAAATCACTTCAGTATTCTTGCCTTGAGAACTCCATTAACAGTATGAAAATACAAAAATATAGGACACTGAAAGATGAACTTCCGAGGTCAGTAGGTGCCCAATATGCTACTGGAGATCACTGGAAAAATAACCACAGAAAGAATGAAGGGTTGGAGCCAAACCAAAAACAATACCCAGTTGTGGATGGGACTGGTGATAGAAGCAAAGTCCAATGCTGTAAAGAACAGTATTGCATAGGAACCTTGAATGTTAGGTCCATGAATCAAGGCAAATTGGAAGTGGTCAAACAGGAGATGGCAAGAGTGAACATTGACATTCAAGGAATCAGTGAACTGAGATGGACTTGAATGGGTGAATTTAACTCAGATGACCATTATATCTACTACTGTGGGCAGGAATCCCTTAGAAAAAATGGAGTAGCCATTATGGTCAACAAAAGAGTCTGAAATGCAGTACTTGGATGCAATCTCAAAAATGACAGAATGATCTCTGTTCATTTCCAAGGCAAGCCATTAAGTATCACGGTAATCCAAGCTTATGTCCCAACCAGGAACACTGACAAAGTTGAATTGGACAGTTCTATGAAGACCTACAAGACCTTTTAGAACCAACACCCTCAAAAGATGTCCTTTTCATTATAGTGGACTGGAATGCAAAAGTAGGAAGTCAGGAAATACCTGGAGTAACAGGAAAATTTGGCCTTGGAGTACAGAATGAAGCAGGGCAAATGCTAATATAGTTTTGCCAAGAGAATGCACTGGTCATAGCAAACACTGTCTTCCAACAACACAAGAGAAGACTCTACACATTGACATCACCAGATGCTCAATACTGATTGATTATATTATTTGCAGCCAAAGATGGAGAAGCTTTATACAGTCAGCAAAAGCAAGACCAGGAGCTGACTGTGGCTCAGATCATGAACTCCTTAATGCCAAATTCAGACTTAAACTGAAGAAAGTAGGAAAAACCACTAGACCATTCAGGTATGACCTAAATCAAATCCCTTATGATTATACAGTGGAAGTGAGAAATAAATTTAAGGGACTAGATGTGTTAGAATGCCTGATGAACTATGGACGGAGGTTCATGACATTGTACAGGAGACAGGGATTAAGATCATCCCCAGGGAAAAGAAATGCAAAAATCCAAAATGGCTGTCTGAGAAGGCCTTACAGATAGCTGTGAAAAGAAGAGAAGCGTAAAGCAAAAGATAAAAGGAAAGGTATCCTTATATGAATGCAGAGTTCCAAAGAATAGCAAGGAGAGATAAAAAAAAGTCTTCCTCAGTGATCAGTGCAAAGAAATAGAGAAAAACAACAGAATGGGAAAGACTACAGATCTCTTCAAGAAAATTAGAGATGCCAAGGGAACTTCTCATGCAAAGATGGGCTCAATAAAGGACAGAAATGGTATGGACCTAACAGAAGCAGAAGATATTAAAAAGAGATGGCAGGAATACCCAGAAGAACTGTACAAAAAATATCTTCATGACCCAGATAATCATGATGGTGTGATCACTCACCTAGAACCAGACATGCTGGAATGTGAAGTCAAGTTGGCCTTAGAAAGCATCTCTATGGACAAAGATAGTGTATGTGAGATTCAGAAAACTAAGATAATGGCATCTGGTCCCATCACTTCATGGGAAGTAGATGGGGAAACAGTGGAAACAGTGTCAAGCTTTATTTTGGGGGGCTCCAAAATCACCTCAGATGGTGATTGCAGCCATGAAATTAAAAGATGCTTACTCCTTGGAAGGAAAGTTATGACCAACATAGATACCATATTTAAAAGCAGAGACATTACTTTGCCAGCAAAGGTCTATCTAGTCAAGGCTATGGTTTTTCCAGTAGTCATGAATAGATGTGAGATTTGGACGGTGAAGTAAGCTGAGTGCTGAAGAATTGATGCCTTTGAATTGTGGTGTTGGAGAAGACTCTTGAGAGTCCCTTGGACTGAAAGAAGATCCAGTCAGTCCATCCTAAAGGAGATCAGTCCTGGGTGTTCATTGGAAGGACTTATGTTGAAGCTGAAGCTCCTATACTTTGGCCATCTCATGTGAGGAGGTAATTCATTAACAAAGACCCTAATGCTGGGAAGGATTTGGGGGCAGGAGGAGAAGGGGACAACAGAGGATGAGATGGCGGGGTGGAATCACTGACTCAATGGACATGGGTTTGGGTGGACTCAGGGAGTTGGTGATGGACAGGGAATCCTGGTGTGCTGCAATTCATGGGGTTGCAAAGAGTCGGACGTGACTGAGCAACTGAACTGAACTGAATTGAACTGAGTGGAGGTGATGGCATGCCAGTTGAGCTACCTCAAATCCTAAAAGACGATGCTGTCAAAGTGCTGCACTCAAAATACCTGCAAATTTGAAAAGCTCAGCAATGGCCACAGACTGGAAAAGGTCAGTTTTCATTCCAATCCCAAAGAAACACCATGCCATAAATGCTCAAACTATCACACAGTTGCACTCATCTCACACGCTAGTAAAGTAATGCTCAACATTCTCCAAGTCAAGCTTCAGCAATACATGAACTGTGAACCTCCAGATGTTCAAGCTGGTTTTAGAAAAGGCAGAGGAACCAGATTTCAAATTGCCAACATCTGATGGATTATCAAAAAAGCAAGAGAGTTCCAGAAAAACATCTATTTCTGCTTTATTGATTATGACAAAGCTTTTGACTGTGTGAATAACAACAAACTGTGGAAAATTCTGAAAGAGATGAGAATACCAGAACACCTGACCTGCCTCTTGAGAAACCTGCATGCAGGTCAGGAAGCAACAGTTAGAACTGGACATGGAACAACAGACTGGTTCCAAATAGGAAAAAGAGTACGTCAAGGCTGTTTATTGTCACTCTGCTTATTTAACTTAAATGCAGAGTACATCATGAGAAATGCTGGGCTGGTGGAAGCACAGGCTGGAATCAAGATTTCCGGGAGAAATATCAATAACTTCAGATATGCAGATGACACTACCCATATGGCAGAAAGTGAAGAGGAACTAAAGAGCCTATTGATGAAAGTGAAAGAGGAGAATAAAAAAGTTGGCTTAAAGCTCAACATTTAGAAAACTAAGATCATGGCATCTGGTCCCATCACTTCATGGGAAACGGGAAAACAGTGGAAACAGTGGCTGACTTTATTTTTCTGGGGTCCAAAATCATTGCAGATGGTGATGGTGGGCATGAAATTAAAAAAACACTTATTCCTTGGAAGGAAAGTTATGACCAACCTAGATAGCATATTTAAAAGCAGAGACATGACTTTGCCAGCAAAGGTCCGTCTAGTCAAGGCTAGGTTTTTCCAGTAGTCATATATGGATGTGAGATTTGGATGATGAAGAAAGCTGAGCACCAAAGGATTGATGCTTCTGAATTGTGGTGTTGGAGAAGACTCTTGAGAGTCCCTTGGACTGCAAGAATTTCCAACCAGTCCATCCTAAAGGAGATCAGTCCTGGGTGTTCATTGGAAGGACTGATGTTGAAACTCCAATACTTTGGCCACTTCATGCAAAGAGTTGACTCATTGGAAAAGACCCTGATGTTTGGAAGGTTTGGGGGCAGGAGGAGAAGAGGACGACAGAGGATGAGATGGTTGAATGGCATCACCAACTTGATGGACATGGGTTTGGGTAGACTCCGTAAGTTGGTGATGGACAGGAAGGCCTGATGTGCTGTGATTCATGGGGTCGCAAAGGGTTGGACATGACTGAGTGACTGAACTGGGAAGATACCAGCCTATGACAATAGAAGAATCAGTAATTTAAAGGCAAT
This sequence comes from Antilocapra americana, assembly GCA_007570785.1. Taxonomy (NCBI): domain Eukaryota; kingdom Metazoa; phylum Chordata; class Mammalia; order Artiodactyla; family Antilocapridae; genus Antilocapra; species Antilocapra americana. Next base: position 149,976 of record ML661353.1, on the reverse strand, counting down.
TTTAATTTGAAACTGTGCCCTGGTTATCAAGGCAGCTGTTGTTGCTCTTTACAAAGCACTAGAGGTATACTTGGAAATTCCAAAGAGTGGTACAAACCAGGCAGAGCCCACCTACCCCAGTCCATCTCCTTTTCATCTGTATTCTATGGATTAGGTTTCTATATAAGATATTGTTTAAAGCAAGATTTTTACTACTTTTAAATGTTTGATCTCATTGTTCCCAGCTCAAAATCCATTTCTTGTGGACATTACAGACTTGAACTTCCTTAGACTTTCAGAAGCTGGTGATGCGTGGTAAAAAGAGATGGGACATATGTGAAAACTTATGCTAATTTGTCATCACATATTTTTGAAAACCTTAATTAAATCATTTGGAAACATCAAAATGATGTTTGAAAAATAGATCCTCAATATGAGTGAGATTACATTAGCAAATATCTTTGTTTCCCTGGCAGTCACAATCTATGTGTATATTTGATAATTACTTCATTGTATTTTTAGTCATTTAAATTTTGTTTTCAAATTCTTAAGTTTTTTTATTGTGTAAATATATTTGTTGCCCCCCCCAAAAAAACTGAATATTTGTGTCTAGGTCAACCAACATACACAGAGGCAATGACCACCGAGTGACAAGGCTTGTTGGGTTTGCACATCACTGTTGCACCACAACTTTATTGCTTGGTTCTATTAGAATCCTCTCAGTAGCCTTATGTTATATTCAAATATTTCATGGGGAAAAAAAGAGAGAAAGGATTTGTAGTCTTATTGATATTAGAAAACTCCATCTTTTCTTTCTGGCAAATCAACAACTTAAAAAATCTCACACTGCTAGAGAAATAGTTAAAGGTTACACTCTAAATAAAATATTCTAAGAATTTATTTCTCTCAACATCTGTTTCTTCATTTTCCAACTCATATTTCTTCATGGCAACAAAATACCGAATAAAAGTTTCTCCTAGAGCCTGTCTCAGACATTGATCTTCCTCTAGTGCCATGAGGGCATGTTCCAATTTCAAAGGGATCTCAGAAGGTTTGGACTGATGAAGGTCTGTGCTGTTCTCTGGACCAGCCAAAACACCATCATCGCTGTAAAGTCCATCCAAGCCTGCAGCAACAGTGGCGGCTAGCACCAGGTAAGGATTTGCTGTGGCTGAGCCCAGTTTATTTTCTATTCTAGTGCCTTTCTCACCATGACACTTAATATTAAAAGCACAGCTGTTATCATTGTACCCCCACGTTGTCGGCACACTTTCCTTCAGGTCTTTACTCTCCTTAGAATAGCGCTTCCTGCAGCTAACAGCAGGAGCCATCAAGCAGCTGAGGGCAGCAGAGTGCTTCAAGAGGCCTGCCAACCATTTTTTCCCAGTAATCGTGAGCTGCTCAATTCCAGAGCTACTACAGAACATGTTTTTCTTCTCATTGATATCCCAGAGACTATGAGACAAAATTCCCGAATTGCAGAATCCAGTCTCGATGAAAAAGCTGGTGATATAATTATACTTCCTTGCCACTTCTTTGACAGCCATTCTGAGGGTAAATGCATTATCAGCTGAACTGATGCCAAATTCAGGCAGAAAGCATATTTCCATCTGGCCAGGCCTGGTAGAGGAGGAAAAGCTCTCAACATTGGCCCCAGTGTGATACAAACCATCCACAAGTTCCTGGATGAATGGCTGATCGTGATTATTTAGCAATGCTGAAGCAGGAAGAGATATGGTTTTTGAATTGATAATTTCAGGTACACCAAAAATGCAAAAATCATAGATGAAAGCAGAGAGCAGGGAGAAGCCAGCATCCTGCAGCTGGCTCAGCTGCCTTTTGGCAATATGCCTCGGGGAGGTCAGAAGAGGCTCCCCGGTCACAGTGAATGTGTCACAGATCACCCTGGCTGTTCTCTTGGCCCATGGTAGAATTCTGAAGGTTGATAGCTCTGGCATCAGGACTATGTCACTATTAAAACACGTTGCTCTAATGTGATCCACTTCATTGTCCTTAGGATTTGGTATCAATTCAAGATAACCTCGGGGCATGTAAACACCATGAATCACTTTTTCCTAAAGAAGTTAAAGGACAGAGCAATCAACTTTTGAAGCTTGAAACCAAAGAAAAAAGTTGGGGGATGGGAAGTGGGAGTGGGAGAGCATTCCTAATGAGGAAAAAACAAACAAACAAACATGCTTCATCTGTTAGTTGAAGCTAGCTTATTATAGATACATTTTAAATAGTTTAAAATAATATTCTCAAGGGTAATTTATAAACAAGTCAGTAGCTTTAGCCTTGGAGACTTTTTATGCTCATGCAAATAGCACTCATAAATAAAAGCTATAGCAGTAAAGAAAATGTCTTTATAGCAAGTGAATAAAGTAAAACCCAAAGGAATTATTTGAAATGATCAAAACCAAAAGTACTTTTAAAAATCACTTTTTATCACATGGCCTAGTTGCTAATACTGCAGATAAGGCTTTATTTCAACTTATTCTATTGTAATCCTCCAAAAAGAGTCAGTAGACCATCTGTATTCCTTTTCAGAGAGCTGACTGTGAACACACACAGGGCACATGGGACAAGGAGCCAGGGTTGCTGACCATGGTGCTTCTCTCCTCAGTCAACTTTACATTCCACTAACTAGCAAACTACCTCATAGGCACAGAGTTCCAAAAACCTTGCCCATTAATATGGACCTAAGTTATAGTTTCCAGAATGTTGTAGCTTCAAGTCAGCATGACTTGAGTATCAGTTCAGTTCAGTCACTCAGACGTATCTGGCTCTGTGACCCCATGAAATGCAGCATGCCAGGCTTCCCTGTCCATCAACAACTCCTGAAGTTTACTCAAACTCATGTCTATTAAGTTTGTGATGCCATCTAACCATCTCATCCTCTGTCATCCCCTTCTCCTCCTGCCCTCAATCTTTCCCAGTATCAGGGTCTTTTCAAATGAATCAGATCTTCATATAAAGTGGCCAAAGTATTGGAGTTTCAGCTTCAACAACAGTCCTTCCAATGAATATTCAGGACCGATTTCCTTTAGGATGGATTGGTTGGATCTCCTTGAAGTCCAAGGGACTCTCAAGAATCTTCTCCAACACCACAGTTCAAAAGTATCAATTCTTCAGTGCTTAGCTTTTTGTATAGTTCAACTATCACATCCATTCATGACTACTGGAAAAACCATATCCTTGACTAGACAGAACTTTTTTGACAATGTCTCTGCTTTTCAATATGCAGTCTAGGTTGGTCATAACTTTCTTTCCAAGGAGTAAACGTCTTTTAATTTCATGGCTGCAATCACCATCTGCAGTGACTTTGGATGCCAGAAAAATAAAGTCAGTCACTGTTTCCACTGTTTCCACATCTGTTTGCCATGAAGTGATGGGACCAGATGCCAGGATCATAGTTTTCTGAATGTTGAGCTTTAAGCCAACTTTTCCACTCTCCCCTTTCACTTTCATCAAGAGGCTTTTTAGTTCTTCTTCACTTTCTGCCATAAGGATGGTGTCATCTGCATATATGAGGTTATTGCTATTTCTCCCGGAAATCTTGATTCCAGCCTGTGCTTCCACCAGCCCAGCATTTCTCATGATGTACTCTGCATATAAGTTAAATAAGCAGGGTGACAATATACAGCCTTGACATATCCTTTTCCTATTTGGAACCAGTCTGTTGTTCCATGTCCAGTTCTAACTGTTGCTTCCTGACCTGCATACAGGTTTCCCAAGAGGCAGGTCAGATGGTCTGGTATTCCCATCTCTTTCAGAATTTTCCACGGTTTGTTGTGATTCACACAGTCAAAGGCTTTGGCATAGTCAATAAAGCATAAGTAGATGTTTTGCTGGAACTCTCTTGCTTTTTCAATGATCCATCAGATGTTGACAATTAGTTTGAGCATTCTTTGGCATTGCCTTTCTTTGGGATTGGAATGAAATCTGACCTTTTCTAGTCCTGTGGCCATTGCTGAATGTTCCAAATTTGTGGGCATATTGAGTGCAGCACTTTCACAACATCATCTTTCAGGATTTGAAATGGCTCAACTGGAATTCTATCACCTCCACTAGCTTTGTTCAAAGTGATGCTTTCTAAGGCCCATTTGACTTCACATTCATGGATGTCTGGTTCTAGGTGAGTGATCACACCATCATGATTATCTGGGTCATGAAGATCTTTTTTGTACAGTTCTGTGTATTCTTGCCACCTCTTCTTAATATCTTCTGCTTATCTTAGGTCCCTACCATTTCTGTCCTTTTTTGAGCCCATCTTTGCATGAAATGTTCCCTTGGTATCTCTAATTTCTTGAAGAGATCTCTAGTCTTTCCCATTCTATTGTTTTCCTCTATTTCTTTGCATTGATTGCTGAGAAAGGCTTCCTTATCTCTCCTTACTATTCTTTGGAACTCTGCATTCAAATAGGTATATCTGTCCTTTTCTCCTTTGCTTTTCATTTCCTTTCTTTTCACAGCTATTTGTAAGGCCTCCTATGACAGCCATTTTACTTGTTTGTATTTCTTTTTCTTGGGGATGGTCTTGATTCCTGTCTCCTGTACAATGTCATGAACCTCCATCCACAGTTAATCATGCTCTCTGTCCATCAGATCTAGTCCATTAAATCTGTTTCTCACTTCCATTGTATAGTCATAAGGGATTTGATTTAGGTCATACCTGAATGGTCTAGTGTTTTTCTCCACTTTCTTTCCCCAAATCTATTTCTAGTTCTAACTCTGTCATTAATTGCTGTGTGAAGTTAGGCAGGTCATGGTACTATATACATGCCTCAGCCTCCATATCTGTGAAACAAAAGTGTTAGACTAAATGATTGCTAATGCATATTCTGGTCAAATACCTGTTGGATTAAATAGATTTAGTTTTTATTTATCTTTTCTATGTACCACACAACTGGGAAATGATGAAGTATAAAGTTGAATAGACACATAGAAAGTTTTCTAGAAATTATGTGGTAGGAATATCAATAAAGTTTCATGTGTTTAAATTTACATTAATGGGTAGAGAAGAAGCTGACTGTAAAGTTCAGTTCCCATAATGTCAGTGAATATGGTGAGGTTAATTCTGCAAGCCAATTTGGTTTTTATATTACCTTCAAGTCTAAAAGAGCATGGCTACTGAGAAGCAGCTGGTACAAGAAGAGGTGACTCTTCTGCATTTGATATTGAGTCACTGCCTCCTTCACTTTCCACCATCTCTACACATTTTCAAATGCCGTTTGACTTGTGTGATCTGAATCTGCCTTTACCAGTAATAAAGTTGATAAGTCAAGCACTATTCAATGACTGTTTAATTTTTCAACCTACTCAAGGACTTGTATATATAAATTTCATATATGTGTGTGTAGGCAAATCTAAATGATATTTTTAAGATACATGTTTGGCTTATTTGGAACTCTTTAAAAATGTTTTGAAAAATTCCAGTTTTACTTAGTGTAAAGCAAATTAGAAAATTACAATTTAATATTGAAAGAAATATTTAAATAATAATCTTTGGGGATGCTTAATTTTGATACTTTTGTATAATACTGACTGATGTCCCTTCCTAAGAAATTTTTTAATAACACAGTAATCAGTTATTCAAATAAATACATGACATAAGCTGAAAAAGAATCTCAAATCTCAAACATCTAAAAATGCAGTATTTCTTAACATCACTATTTTTGAAAACTTAATAATATTTTTAGGCCATCAAACTTTCTTTTTATATTTACTTCTAAGTCTTCTGTCATAATTTTCTCATATCAAACTAATTATAATCTTCATAATTGCAATAAGAGGAAAAAAGATAGTTCTGTGAAGTGGAATTATTCATGGCAGAACTAAAATTAGTAGTCTTAATTAGCTTTGTATTTCTATTGTGTAAATAAATGCTGTTTGGGAGCTGAAAGTATACTTTAGCTCCTAGAGGAACAATAATATGTCTAGAGAGGGACAAGGGTTAGATTGGTTTTCATGAATTGCTGTTTAGATTACAATAAAATTAGAAAGAGTAAGAAGGACCATTTACTTGCAAATTAATTGAATACAATGACATTCAGTCATAATTACTGTCAAAACTCACTTGGAAAAATTGTGCAGGGATACTCTTAGACCTGGACACACCATGGAGGTCTGTTGCTTCAAATCGCACAAATTGAAGGTGATTTTTGGCCATCTCTTGTTTAATGTGCTTCATTCTAGAGGAGAGTTGAGGTGCAGTAGGAACTCGAGTGTTGTCCCTGGTGTTATCTGTAAAATAAAAAGTGATCTAAATCATTAGATCATGATGAACTGAGAAGTAAAATGAAGCTAAAAAATAGGGAGTTAGTCATTATGATCATTAACAAAAGCATCATATTTCTATGTCTTTGTCTTAGAGCTGGAGATCTTACCTTTCTTAGCCTGCCTTTGCCAGATTCCTGAGAACATAGTCTCTAAACAGCCTGAGAGATTGTCACTTGGGATGAGGTTCAGTCTAATAGTATTTGCTTAAATAAACAGAAGTAGTATATGGAAATACTTACTGAAAATGTCTTTGTTTACAGAAATTAAAATGTATTTCCCTCACTGGTTTGGCACCATATAAAATGTATATAGATGGGTATCACTGAAAAGACTTTGAGCTTCTTGAGCTTTGAGCTTCACTATTTTCAAAAACTTAATAATATTTATTAAATTATAAAACTTTTTTTTATATTTACTCCTAAGTATTCTGTAATAATTTTCTCATGTCAAACAAATCATAGTTTCATAACTGCAATAAGAGGAAAAAAGGTAGCTCTGTGAAGTAGAATTATTCAAGGCAAAACTAAAGTTAAGTCTTAAGTAGTTTTGCATTTCTATTAGGTAAATAAATGCTATTTGGGAGCTGAAAGTATACATTTAACTCCTAGGGGAACAATAATGTGTACTAGTATCCCCCAAATAAAAAGTTTCTGTTATATTAAAGGTAAAATTATTTGGTTTTGTTTATTTTCCATTGGTTTGCTTTTTTATTTCCTTTTCTTTGGCAAAATGGCCTTGTATATTTATAAGAGCACCTGAATCTAAGATATTTACATTTATTTGTTAAATTCAAAGCTTGTAAACCAGAATTGAAAGAGACAGGTGTACCCCAATGTTCATCGCCACATTGTTTACAATAGGCAGGACATGGAAGCAACCTAGATGCCAATCAACTGACGAATGGATAAGAAAGCTGTGGTACATATACACAATGGAATATTACTCAGCATTAAAAAAAATTCATTTGAATGAGTTCTACTCAGGTGGACAGAACTGGAGCCTATTATCCAGAGTGAAGTAAGCCAGAAGGAAAAACAACAATACAGTATACTAATGCATATATATGGAATTTAGAAAGATGATAACGAGAACCCTGCATGTGAGACAGTAAAAGAAACACAGATGTATAGAACAGACTCGTGGACTCTGTGGAAGAGGGCAAGGGTGGGATGATATGGGAGAATGGCATTTAAACATGTTAATTATCATATGTGATATCAATTGCCAACCCAGGGCTGATGCTTGGGGCTGGTGCAAAGAGATGACCCAGGAGGGGGGAATCGGGAGGGAGGAGGGAGGGGGGTTCTTGAGGGGGAGCATATGTAAACCCATGGCGGTTTCATGTCAATGTATGGCAAAACCAACACAATAAAGTAAAGAAAAGTTAAAAAAAATTCTACATACTTGTCAGTCATGCATTCCCTTTCTCCAGGTTCCCCCCCTACAATCAGCAGGGACAAACCCCAGGGGAATGAAGCCTAATGCCCTATGGCAAACAGATGTCACACATTACTCTCCCTTTGGCAAACTTAAATACATCTTTGTCTCAGTCAATACTTATTCCCATGCATGCTGGGCCACACTGGAGAAAAGGCACAACACGCTAAGAGCCACTTCCTTCAGTGTTCCGCCACCCTAGGATTGCCTGCTCAAATAAAAACTGATAATGGACCACGTTTTGTCAGCCAACAATTACAAAAATTCTTTAAACAATGGAACATCCAACATACCACCAGCATTCCTTACAATCCCCAAAGACAAGCAATTATAGAACGACACAATGAAACATTAAAATCCCAATTACAAAAACCGAAAGGGGGAACAAGCCCCACCAACAACTTGGAATGGCCCTCTTCACCTTAAATATTTTAAATTTTTCCAAAAATGAGCCACTCACGGCCTTCCAAAAGCATTGGACCGGCCAAGAACTAAGACCAGAGGTAATGGTCAGATGGAAAGACCCCCTCACAGGACAATGGAGGGGGCCTGATCCACCACTTACTACAGGGAGAGGGTTTGGGTGCATTTACCCCATAGGAGAACCCAGTCCCATCTGGGTGCCCACTAGAAACCTCAAATATCTTGACCATCCTACAAAATAATAGACATTCAGCCCATGAACGATAAAAAGTTCATGAGGCAACTTTTTCCTTTTTGTGTTCCTACAGATTTCCCACCAAAAAAGCTACTGCCTGCCTGTTGAAAAATCCTCCAAGCTACCCTAGCCAATGATCATCTTATATGACCCTTCAGAAATAGCCGTAATTATACTCCTGGCCTTGCACTTCGCCATTGGCCTGGTGTCAGCTGCTCCCAGAGAGTGGGCCATAATGCCACGTGTCCTTTTAGCACTGAGTTATCTTGGCTGTAGTGCCATACTCGTGGCATCATACACCTTTGTGACCACTGGCCTGACCTGCATGTAACATGGCCCCCTTGCTTTTGGTGTTTGTCTTAGCCATCTGCTCTGCGACCCGTTACCCCAGGTCATGCAGCTGTATATACACCATTCTCCACTCTTCTTGTTACAGTACCCCCCCCAAAAAAACCTGTACTCTTTCCCTGGGGAGAGAAACCAAAATCCTCCTCACAGTAAAGAGGTTCCTCCAAGATTGGATCAGGACCATTACCAGAGATCAAGTCAAAAACGTCCTCCTGGCCCAAACCTATAGACACGGTGCACCTAATCCAACAAGAGTCAAGCTGGCCAATCCCAAATCATATAGACCTCCCAGGCCCTAATCCCCCAAGTGCCAATACATAATAACCATTGTTGACCATGCTTGGTTGGATAGCCAATGACAGGTAAGATCTCCAGAGGGAGACAACCTAAGACAGGTACAACCACCAGGTCCCAACAAGGCCATGCAGTGGCCCCCCGATGGCTCCCCTAAAGTAAAACAAAAAAGGGGGATATGTAGGGCACCTCACATGTGCTCATGACAAGATGGCACTTGGCGGAGATCAAGAGGGTGGGACTGAGGCTATTTACAAAAAAATGCGATTGGCCATGGCTAACTTCCTCTTAGCAATGCTGGGATGTGACCAGTATACATTGGTGCACCATCACCTGGATATATTACCCTTACAGTGATTGGCCAAGCTCCGGGAAAGCCCCGTTTGAAACCCCCATGCCGTTTGCCTTCCTGCATTGTTTGCTTATATAAGCTTGCCCTCCAGCTCAATAAAATGGAACTGCTTTGACAGAAAAAAAATAAATAAAAATAAATGAGACTATAGAAGAGATTTTTGTTTGACTTAGTATAAATAGAATGCTACATTTCTAGTAAAAAAATAGATATGCAACAAGCAACAAAGGTTTACTGTATAGCACAGGGAACTATATAGTGAATATTTTGCAATAACCTAAAATGAAAAATAAGTTCAAAAATAATATATGTATATCGATAACTGAATCACACACAAAAAGGAATTCTACTATTTGAAATTTTGTAATGTTTATCTTTTCACCAGTTTTTCTAAACATGTTATAGACATATAATAACAAGGTATGAGATACAAAATTTTAAATATATTTGTGTGGGATATGATTAATATAAATTAGCTAAATGTAAATCTATTATATTTAAATTATTAATAACAATATTCAAGAGGCTCCTATTCTTATTTTTCTGCACTTGATAAAGTGTTCTTAGAGAAAATGTTAATATGTCTCACTATGCTTATATATTTTTCTTTTCCTTTATATTTCTTCTGATTTTTCCTGTATGAGTCTTTGTTTCTTTTTTCTTAAGGTATCTAATGATTTATCATGTCTGTTTTCTTTGTGAGTGAAGTGAAAGTCACGCAGTCATGTCTGACTCTTTTTGACCCCATGGACTGTATAGTCCATGGAATTCTCCAGACCAGAATACTGGAGAGGGTAGCCTTTCCCTTCTCCAGGGTATTTTCCCAACCCAGGGATCAAACCCAAGTCTTCCACACTGCAGGCAGTTTCTTTACCTTTTATCATTAAAGATATTCATCTTTGTTTCATTTAAAGTAAATAAATAATTAAATAAAAGGTTTTTTTTCAAGAATGAGAGTGTAGAAGATGAAAAATATAGCCTGAATATTCAGTTTAAAAAACGATGGAATCGGGAGGGAGGTGGGAGGGGAGTTCTGGAAAGGGAACACATGTATACCCATGGTGGATTTATGTCAATACGTGGCAAAACCAACACAAGAATGTAAAGAAAAATAAATAAATATATTAAAAAATAAAAATAAAAATATATATTCATTTCATGACTTTTAAGATAGTCTACAAATTCTAAAACTTTAGAACTAGAAGAGACTTTGGAGATAAATCATCTAATTCAACCAATTCATTAGCTTGAATCTCAGAAAAGTACAGCCAGTTTCGTCCATCTGAGTAGAATTGCTTCAAATGAATTTTTTTTTAATGCTGAGTAGAAAGACAGTAACGAGAACCCAACATGCGAGACAACAAAAGGAACGCAGATGTATAGAATAGACTCGTGGACTTTGTGGATGAGGGTAAGGGTGGGATGATATGGGAGAAGGGCATTGAAGCATGTTAATTGTCATGTGTCTAATCAATCGCCAGCCCAGGATTGATGCTCGGGGCTGGTGCAGCGAGATTTCCCGGGGGGGAGGGAGGAGGGAGGGGGGTTCTGGAGGGGAAGCATATGTAAACCCATGGTGATATCATGACAATGTATGGCAAAAACAATAAAAAAAAAAAAAAGAAAAGAAAAGTACAGCCAGGTTCCCTGAATCACACTCTTTGTCCATTATCAAAATTGAAACTGGAATCCAAATGTTTTGATTCCCAGTGGTGGTTCAACACCATAATGTCAAAACCAACACAATAATGTAAAGAAAAAATAATAAATAAATATAAAAAAAATAAAAATATAAAAACTACTAAAAAAATACCATAAAAGAACTGAATGTATGTAAAGCACATAGAAAGCTCAGGCCCACAGCATGCATCACAAATGTTAGATACTGTATGAACTTTTAGGTGGGGCAACAGACTGTAATGATTTGGCACAAACACTGAAGCTCATCTTCCTCCCTCCATATCCTGCCTTTGCCTCGGTGACTCTTCTTATCTTGGGTTTGTTATGTGCCTCAGCTTTCTCACTGACAAAATATTACCTACTTCATGGGCTTCTTATGATAAATAAAAAAGTTACTTAAGAGTTTTTGGTAGACAATAAGCACCATATCAATGCTTCTTAAATCTATCAATTTGGCACAACTACTCTAACTCTGGTAAATGGTACCATGATCATGTCTGAATCTGAATATATCAATCTATCATATCAATGACACTGAGCAGCTGTAATTTTAAAATGATGCTTGAATATCATTTTTTTGAGCTGTAGTTAGGCTTTTAAACCAAAAAGACTGACAGTTTTAAAATACAGCTTAAGTAATGATATTCAAGCATCGTTCAGCTGCTATAAAACTCCTAGAGGGAAACACAGGCAAAACACTCTCTGACATAAACCAAAGCAGGATCCTCTATGACCCATCTCCCAGAATATTGGAAATAAAAGCAAAAATAAACAAATGGGACCTAATTAAAATTAAAAACTTCTGCACAACAAAGGAAACTAAAAGCAAGGTGAAAAGGCAGCCTTCAGAATGGGAGAAAATAATAGCAAACAAAGTAATGGACAAACAATTAATCTCAAAAATATACAAGCAACTCCTGCAGCTCAATTCCAGGAAAATAAATGACCCAATCAAAAAGTGGGACAACGAAATAAACATACATTTCTCCAAAGAAGACATAAAATGGCTAACAAACACACGAAAAGATGCTCAACATCACTCATTATCAGAGAAATGCAAATCAAAACCACAATGAGGTACCATTTCACACCAGTCAGAATGGCTGCCATCCAAAAGTCTACAAGCAATACATGCTGGAGAGGATGTGGAGAAAAGAGAACCCTATTGCATTACTGGTGGGAATGCAAACTAGTACAACCACTATGGAGAACAGTGTGGAGATTCCTTAAAAAAACTGAAAATAGAACTGCCATATGACCCAGCAATCCCACTGCTGGGCATACACACGGAGGAAACCAGAATTGAAGGAGACACATGTACCCCAATGTTCATTGCCACATTGTTTACAATAGCCAGGACATGGAAGCAACCTAGATGTCCATCAGCAGGTGAATAGATAAGGAAGCTGTGGTACATATACACAATGGAATATTACTCAGTTATTTAAAAGAATACATTTGAATCAGTTCTAATGAGGTGGACGAAACTGGAGCCTATTATACAGAGTGAAGTAAGCAAGAAGGAAAAACAATAATACAGTATACTAATGCATATATATGGAATTTAGAAAGATGGTAATGATAACCCTGTATGCAAGACAGCAAAAGAGACACAGATGTATAGAACAATCTTTTAGACTCTATGGGAGAGGGCAAGGGTGGGATGATATGGGAGAATGGCATTGAAACATGTAAATTATCATATGTGAAATGAATCGCCAGCCCAAGTTTGATGCATGATACAGGGTGCTCAGGGCTTGTGCACTGGGATAACCCAGAGGGATGGAATCGGGAGGGAGGTGGGAGGGGGGTTATGGAAGGGGAACACATGTATACCCATGGCAGATTCATATCAATGTATGGCAAAACCAACACAATAATGTAAAGAAAAAAGTCTTTCTTGAATTTGTTACAATAAAAAAAAGAAAATATATTAGGAATGCTGTCTTGTCACTGATAAATTTGGCTGCTCTGAGGCTCCATAGGCTTCATAACTGCCTTCTATTTAATACAAACAAGCTCTAGCAGTTATATTGTTTTATGCTAAATTAGCAGTTTCTGTGTTTCCAACCTATTATGAACTATTGGGTGTTTTGCCCAAAATGAATAATTCCCCATAAAGAAAATAAAATTTATAGGCACTTTAAAATATGGAAAATTTCAGATAATCAGTATTTTAAATGTAATAAGCAATTACATGTAAACTATAAATATATTAGCAACATAAAACTCTTATTAAAGGAATAAAGTCATTCTACTAGTTCACTAATAATACAATCACAGATAATCTAGCTCTTTGATTTACCTGTGTCTTCTAAAATAACTACTATTCTGAAGTTTGTGTGTATCTTTTCCTGTATGTTTTAACTTTTTTTACAACATATGTACATGCTCAGCATATTATATTGCTTTACATTTAAAAATCTATATAAATGTTTTCCACTCAAAAAATTTTACCACAATAAATGTATGTTATTTTAAAATAAGGAAAAGATTTTTCCACTCAATACAGTTTTTTATTGTTGCTGTTGTTGTTACCACATACTGTTTATACTGGACATATATCTAGGAAGCAGCCAGAAAAAGAGTAACACCTTAAGAGAGCTTTATATTATTGAGTGAGAAAACTATAGGCAATAAACATGCCATCAAATGCAAAGGGGGGATAATTTACCATGGTGAAAGTGCTGCAAGAGATCACCTGAAGTATTAGTTCTATGAGATTTGATTAGAACGTGGACAGGTAAAACCTTTGATTCACTCTAAGATCACCAAGTTGCACTATGGCTGAACAGTGAGTGTACCTAGAGCTGCCATAACAAGTATCACAGACCTGGAGGCTTAAACAGATATTTTCTTCCAGTTCTGAAGGGTAGAAATCCAAGATCAAGGTGTCAGCAGCACTGGTTGGTTTCTTCTGAAGTTTTCTCTCCTTGGTTTGTAGATGGCCATCTTCTTCACATGGTTTACACTCTGTGTGTGTGTGTATTTCATAATTTTCCCTTGTTATTGGGACACCACACCAGACATATTGGATTAGGGCTAACCCTACAGATTCTGTCATTTTTGTTCAGTCACTGTCGTGTCCTACTCTTTGCAACCCTATGGATTGCAGCACACCAGGCTTCCCTTTACTACACTATCTCCCAGAGCTTGCTCAAACTCATCTCCATCAAGTTGGTGATGCCATCCAACCATCTCATCCTCTGTCATCCCCTTCTTCTCCTGCTTTCAATCTTGCCCAGCATCAGGGTCTTTTCTAATGAGTCAGCTCTTCGCATAAGGTGGGCAAAGTACTAGCACTTCAGTTTTAGCATCAGTCTGTCCAATAAATATTCAGGATTGATTTCCTTTAGGCTTGACTGGTTTGATCTCCTTGCAGTTCAAGGGGCTCCCAAGAGTTCTCCAACACCACAGTTCAGAAGCATCAGTTCTTCAGTGCTAAAACTTCTTTATGGTCCAACTCTCACATCCATACATGACTGCTGGAAATATCATAGCTTAGACTTGCTGGGCCTTTGTCTGCAAAGTAATGTCTCTGCTTTTTAATATGCTGTCTAGGTTGGTCATAGCCTTTCTTCCAAGAAGGAAGCATCTTAATTTCATGGCTGCAGTCAGCATCTGCCATTATTTTGAAGACCAAGAAAATAAAGTCTGTCACTGTTTCCATTGTTTTCCCATCTATTTGCCATGAAGTGATGGGACTGGATGCCATGATCTTTGTTTTTTGAATGGTGAGTTTAAAGGCAGCTTTTCACTCTCTTCTTTCACATTCATCAATAGGCTCTTTAGTTCCTCTTTGCTTTCTGCCATAAGGGTGGTGTCATCTGCATGTCTGAGGTTATTGCTATTTCTCTTGGCAATCTTGATTCCAGCTTGTGCTTCATTCAGCATGACATTTCATGTGATATACTCTAGATATAATTTAAAAAAGCTGGGTGACAATATATAGCCTGATATACTCAATTCCTAATTTGGAACCTTGGGAAACAGACCTTATTCAACATTATTCAACAATAGTTATGTTTTTTAACACTCTGTCTTTAAATATAGTCACATTGTAAGGTACTAGGGATTAAGACATCAACATATCAGCTTTGAAAAGACAGAATTCAGCTTATGATAATATACTGACCAGTTTCCATTTTCTTCACCACCTACCATATTATTTAATACATGTTTATTGTCTTTCCCCACTTTAATGTCAGCTCCAGGAGAGCTTGCCTATTTATTTATTTACTCAATGCTATATCCCCAGTACCTGTAGCAGAACCAATATATCACAGGCACTCACTGGCTTTTTCTTTCATAATTTAATAATTAATGTGATTTAATTAATTAATTAATGCATCTTGTGTGCTTTGACCTTGTCTAATTAAAAAGTAAAAATTGGCATCATGTGTTTTGATATGTATCCTAAGTATAAACTTTTATTTATAAGTTATTTCTCTTACCAAATATGAGAGCCTTATTCAATCAAATTTCATTTCCAAGGCATCAACTAATCTGAATTACCTCAATTTCTTTTCTTCAGATAAATCATACTTGCTAGTTACAATTAAACGTTTTTGTCAGCCCTTCCCAGATGTAAGATGAAGAGCAGGCCGATATTTGCAAGCTCAAGGGTCATTTGTTTTCTTGCAGTGTGGCTCCTGGGTGCTGTTTTCCTTTCTCTTCTTCTCAGAGAATTAATAAATTAAATCACTATTCTTTTATAGAGGAAATGCAGGATAACCTGGCATGAAAACCAGGACAAAAACAATAAAAAGTCAGCGTGGGGGGAACTGCTTCTTGAAAAAATATATTTTTTTATAAATACAAAGTAGTTATTACAGAGAAGAAAATATCATGTTGAAATTCTTCACATTTATTTGGGGGATTGACTTTAATATTTATTTTGAAATTATTTATTGGTGATTTGTTTGGAGTTGTGAATTTTCTCATGCTTAGGGCCTATAAAAAATCTGTCTCTGGGCCAAAGCAGAAGATTCTGAATTAACCAAATTGATTCAATCAATAATTGTATTTACACCCCTCATCATAGTTGATTGGTACAAAGAGAGCTCGTGACACAGTTCTCTCCTCAGATATTGAGACTAAATTCCGTTTCTCTCTTATAGCTGAAACTACAGAAAACAAAATTCACAAACTGTGGAAGATCCAGTGCAACCAGCAGATGTTTTCTCATTAGCCTCCCTAGGATTTTGGAAACTTTTTTAAAATTAGTTGACATACATATTAGAAAATTTCATATAAAAATCTTGAGCTCAAGCTTCTCTTGAAAAAAGAGAAAGATTTTGGGAACACTGGGTGAAAATTTCTCTACCACAACCATTGGCTGGGACTCTGAGGTGGCCTTCAAATGGGGTATGTATGCAGCTTCTAATTCATGGGTTGGCAAATGTTTTGTGTAAATAGGCACACAGTAAATATTTGCAGCTTTGTAAACCATGCTGTCTGTTTTGTAGCTACTCATCTCTGTCATTATAGACTAAAAAGAGACATAGAAAATACAAGTTTATTTACTGAAACTGGTCAGTAAGCTGAGCTTGCACCTGGCCATAGTTTATCATCCTCTGCTCTAGTTTCCTCATAGCCTGCACTCACTACTTTCTCACTAGCCCATCTCACTCATCGGCATTATCTGCCTGGCCTCTGTGGCATTTGTATTAATATAATAGACATTGATGCTTAGAGGCTGTTGGTGTTCATGTTCTTTACTTCATGGAGAAATTCATGAAGCCACAGAGAAATGTAGAGATGAGAGATTATATGAATTTTCCCCAAGATGTTGATACCCTAAGTTCTGGAACATATAGAATACATTAAACTGCAGGGAAAATGGGACTTTGTAGATGTAATTAAGGTTATGGACTTTAAAATGGGAATATTGTCTTGAATTATTCAGGTGGTCCCTTAAAAGGAGAGAAATTTGTTCAGCTGTAGGCAGAAAAGATGTGTGGAAGACAAAGAGTAAGAGAGATTCCAAACATGAGAAGGATCTGAGGCACAACTGGCTCAAAGATATAGAACCAGAGGCTTCCATGAGCTAAGAGCCACACCAGTTGGCAGGCAACAAGGAACCAGGAACCTCAGTCCAGTGACTGCAAAGAACAGTATTCTCCCAACAATCTAAATGGTCTTGGAAGTGTATTGCTTTTTAGAGTCTCTGGCTAAAATCTGAGATGGCCAACACCTTGACTTTGGCCTTGCCATACTTGAAGTAGAGAAATCATTCTTTTAAAATGATAAATTTGTTACAGAGGCAACAGGAAACTAATACATATGGAGTCCTGAGAGTGTTCACACTTGGCCTCTATGTCATCCTTAGGCCTTGTATGTAATAGAGAATCTTACCTTGCTCAGAAAGAGCTCTGGCTTTTACACTTATCCCTGATGGGTAATATCTAATCCTTTAGAATGTCCTGTCTGATGAGGACAGGATGTCTTTGGTCTGTGGCCAACGTAGAATGTCCAGCAATGTCATTTATTATTGAGTCACATGGTATCAAATTGACTCCAGTGGGCCTGGAGACTAAAGTCAGCTGTGTGGAGCTCATTGTGGAGTTGACTATGGAGCTCCAATAAAGACTGGGCACACCAAGGCTCAGATGAGTGTCCCTGGTTGGCAATACTTCAATTACTTTGCTGCAAGTCATTGCTAAGACAATGACTTAATTAGAAGAGAACAAATGAGAGCTACATACTTAGAAGTTCCTTGGACACTGCATCATGAATCTTTTCCATTGATTGAATTTAATCTGCATATTTTTTCATTGTAAAAAACCATAATCTTGGGCATAATAGCTTTCAGTGAGTTCTGAATTCTTGTAGCCAATTATCAAAACAAAAGTTAGGGAACGTCTCATCTTGAAACTGGTGGCAGAAGTGACAACAGCTGGTAGACACTGTACTTCTAACCTCACACCTACCTAAAGGTAGATATATTTCTACCTTTCCAAACCTTGCTTATTCAGTCTTTTCATCATGAATTTCCATGTGGAATAAACAGCTTTTAAATTATTTTAGATTAGTGTCTATCTCAAGGATCCTGATTTTTTGACCAATACACTCCTAGGCCAAAATAGCTATATTACTGTTGATAACCCACAAATTTAGAATAACAGAATTTCTAGTATCTGATCTTAATTTTATGTCTTTAATCACTTTTGAGTTTATTTTTGTGTGTGGTGTTCTAATTTCAGTCTTTTACATGTAGCTGTCCAACTTTCTCAGCACACCTTTCTGAAGAGTCTATCTTTTCTCCATTTTATATTCTTGCCTCCTTTGTCACAGATTAAATGACCATAGATATGTGGGTTTATCTCTGGGCTTTTTAGCCAATTCCATTGATCTATATTTCTGTTTTTGTGCCAGTAACATACTGTTTTGATTTGTAGCTTTGTACTATGTCCCAGGGCTTCCTTGTTGGCTCAGTAGTAAAGAATCTGCTTGCCAATGCAGGAGACATGGGTTCGATCCTTGGGTTGAGAAGCTCCCATGCAGAAAGAAATGGTGACTCACTCCAATATTCTTGCCTGGGAAATCCCATGGATACAGGATCCTGGCTGCCTGTAGTCCATAGTGTTGCAAATAAGTCAGACAAGATGTAGCAACAAAACAAACATTCTAGTCTGAAGTCAGTGAACAGGTTTTGGAAGAATCTCTTTTTATTTATCAAGATTGTCCTTGGCCATTTGGAGTCTTTTGTGTCTCCATACAAATTGCAAAATTTTTCCTTATAATTTTATGAAAATACTATTGGTAATTTGATAGGAGTTGCTTTGAATCTGAAGATTGCCTTCAGTAGTCATTTTGACAATATTGATTCTTTCAATCCAAGAACATGATATAGCTTTCTATCTGTAGTGTCATCTTCAATTTCTGTAATAAGTATATTATGGTTTTCAGAGTACAGATATTTTGTCACCTTAGGTAAGCTTATTCAAAGGTATTTTATTCCCTTTGATGTGGTGGTAAATAGTTTTGTCTCTTAATTCTCTCTCTGATTTTTCATTGCTAATTTGCAGAAATGAGAGAGATTTCTGTGTATTAATATTATATCTTGCAATTTTACTAAATTCACTCATGAGTTTTAATAGTTTCATCTTTAGGATTTTCATTGTATAGTATTATGTCATCAGCAAAAACTGACATTTTTACTTCTTTTCCAATTTGAATTCTTTTTCCTTCTTTCTCCTCTCTGATTGCTGTGGCTAGGATTTTCAAAACTACGTTGGAAAAAACTCTTAGAGAAAAGTATAGGCAGAACACTCTCTGACATAGTAATATCTTTTTTGATCCACCTCCAAGAGTAATGAAATTAAAAACAAAAATAAATGAGACCTAATTAAACTTAAAAACTTTTGCACAGTAAAGAAAACCATAAGCAAAAAGAAAAGACAACTCACTGAATGGGAGAAGATATTTGCAAATGAAGCAACCAACAAGGGACAAATCTCCAAAATACACAAAAAGCACATGCAGCTCAATATAAAAACAAACAAACAATTTAATCAAATAATAAGTAGATCAAAATAGACATTCCAAAGAAGACACATAGATCGCCAAGAGGCACATGAAAAGATGATTAATATCACTAAATTTAGACAAATGCAAATCAAAACTAAAATAAGGTATCACCTCACACCAGTTAAAATGGCCATCTTCAAATAACCTACAAACATTAATGCTTGAGAGGGTTTGGAGAAAAGAGAATCCTTCTACACTGTTGTTAGGAATGTAAACTGGTACAGCCACTATGAAGAACAGTATGGAAATTCCCTAAAGACTGAAAATAGAGCTACCATATAATTCAGTAGTCTCACTCTTGAGCATATATCCAGAAAAAAAACATAATTCAAAAGAACACATGCACCCCGAATGTTCATTGTAGCACTATTTGCAATACTAAATGTCCATCCATGGAGGAACTGATAAAGAGGTGGCACATATATACAATAATAATTACTCAGCTATAAAAAAGAATGCAATAATGCCATTTGTAGCAACATGGATGAATCTAACAATTATCATACTGAGTGAAGTAAGTCAAACAAAAACAAATATCATATTATAGTGCTTATATGAGGAATCAAAAAATGGTAAAAATAATCCTATTAACAATACATGATTGAGTCACAGATAAAGAAAACAAACAGGGATATCAAGCAGGGAATGGGGGATGGATAACTTGGGAGACTGGGATTGACGTATATGCACTACTATATATAAAACAGATAACTAATGAACCTACTGTGTAGCACAGGAAACTCTGTTCAATACTCTACAATGACCTGCATGGGAATAGAACCTAAAAAAGAAAAAAAATAGAATAACAGGTTTTCACTTTTAGAAAATACTTGAGAGGTCATCCATTGCAACTCCTCATTTTTTCAGGTGAGCAGCCTACTGGGCAAAGAAAACTAAAGCATATTTATAAAGTGATAGATGTATAAATTACAAGTATTCTGACTCCCAAGCTAACATCCAACATTATCATCAATTCAGATACAACTTGAGATTAGCAGCTACACACATAAACCAATTTGTTCCATAGTCCTTACCAATATCACTGGAGTTTGGGTGAAATTCACTACCAGGAGCATTGATTAATGTTGGAAGGGGCAATGGTTTTATCACTACTGT
This sequence comes from Antilocapra americana, assembly GCA_007570785.1. Taxonomy (NCBI): domain Eukaryota; kingdom Metazoa; phylum Chordata; class Mammalia; order Artiodactyla; family Antilocapridae; genus Antilocapra; species Antilocapra americana. The sequence continues at coordinate 129,298 of ML661353.1, read as the reverse complement.
TTGGTCTTTGGAGTCCTTGTCATCTGGTGTCAAATGAGATTCAGGAGAGCCAGGAGCCATGACTGATTTGTTGGTACCCCCCAGTTTGTGGCACACTCTGAGGTTTCTATTCTTTTCTGTAGAAACAAAGAAAAGTGTTAAGACCTGCCCGATTTTGATTAGGTTGTTTTCTTGATATTAAATTGTATAAATATTTTGGAAATTAATCCCGTGTTGGTCATATCATTGCAAATATTTTCTCCCATTCCACAGACTGTCTTTTGAATTTTGTTGATGGTTTACTTTGCTATGCAAAGGCTTTTAAATTTAATTATGTATCATTCATTTATTTTTGTTTTTATTTCTTTTGCCTTGCTCTAAAGAAAATATTGACTGGTGTAGTCAGAATGGCTGCCATCCAAAAATCTACAAGCAATAAATGCTGGAGAGGATGTGGAGAAAAGGGAACCCTCTTACACTGTTGGTGGGAATGCAAACTAGTACAGCCACTATGGAAAACAGTGTGGAGGTTCCTTAAAAAGCTGCAAATAGACCTGCCATATGACCCGGCAATCCCACTGCTGGGCATATACACCGAGGAAACCAGAATTGAAAGAGCCACGTGTACCCCAATGTTCATCGCTGCATTGTTTACAATAGCTAAGACATGGAAACAACCTAGATGCCCATCAACTGATGAATGGATAAGAAAGCTGTGGTACATATACACAATGGAATATTACTCAGCATTAAAAAAAAATTCATTTGAAGCAATTCTACTCAGATGGACGAAACTGGAGCCCATTATCCAGAGTGAAGTAAGCCAGAAGCAAAAACAACAATACAGTATATTAACACATATATATGGAATTTAGAAAGACAGTAACGAGAACCCAACATGGGAGACAACAAAAGGAACGCAGATGTATAGAATAGACTCGTGGACTTTGTGGATGAGGGTAAGGGTGGGATGATATGGGAGAAGGGCATTGAAGCATGTTAATTGTCATGTGTCTATTCAATGGCCAGCCCAGGATTGATGCTCGGGACTGGTGCAGCGATATTTCCCAGGGGGGGAGGGAGGAGGGAGGGGGGATCCGGAGGGGAAGCATATGTAAACCCATGGTGATATCATGACAATGTATGGCAAAAACAATAATAAAAAAATAAAAAAAATAAAATAAAATAACATTTCAAATCAAAAAAAAAAGAAAATATTGACTGGTGTAGGAAAATATTTTCACAATTTATGTCTTCTAGTTGTTTTATTGTGTCATGTCATATTTAGGTCTTTAAATTATTTTGAGTTTATTTTTGTGTATGGTGTGAGGGATTGTTCTAATTTCATTGATTTACATCCAGCTGTTAGCTTTCCCAACACCAAGTGCTGAAGAGACAGGTTTTTTCCCTCCTTCCATTGTATAGGCTTGCCTCCTTTGACAAAGATTAGCTGACCTTAGGTATGTTGGTTTCTTTCTAGGCTCTCTATTCTGTTCCATTGATCTGTTTGCCTGTTTTTGTGACAATACCATGATTTTTTGATTACTGAAGTTCTGCAATATTGTCTAAAATCTGAAAGGATTAAACCTCCAGCTTGTGCTTTTTCCTCAGGACTTTGGCAATTCTGAGTTTTTTGTGGTTCCATATACATTTTAGAGTTATTTGTTCTGGTTCTGTGAAAAAAATTCCTGGCTAATTTGGTAAGGTTCTGATTAAATCTGCAGATTACTTTGGGTAGTATGGACATTTGTGCAAAATGAAGCAGACATTTCTCCAAAGAGACATCCACATGGCCAACAGGCAAATGCTCAACATCACCAATTATTATTATAATCACCAATTTTGGCAAATCAAAAACACAGTGAGCAAAAACAACAATACAGTATATTAACGCATATATATGGAATTTAGAAAGACAGTAA
>ML661353.1:57814-127297 GCA_007570785.1 Antilocapra americana | reverse complement strand
AAAAAAAAACACAATGAGGTATCACTTCACAGCAGTAAGAGTGTCTATCACCAAAATAATCACAAATAAATATTTTAAAGGTGTGGAGAAAAGGGAATCCTCTTATATTTTTGGTGGGAAAATAATGGGTGGAAAAATGGGTGCAGCCATTATTGGAAAACTATATGCAAGTTCCTTAAAAATTGAAAATACAGCTACCATATGATTCAACAATCACACTCCTGGTCACATATCCAGAAAACATGAAAGCTTTACTTTGAAAAGATATATATATCACAGTATTCATAACAGAACTATTTACAATAGTTTAGACAAGAAAAAGAGATGAAAAAAGGCAAAATGATAGTCTGAGGAAGCCTTATAAATAGCTGTGAATAGAAAAGAAACAAAAGGCAAAGGAAAGATATACTGATCAGAATGCAGAGTTCCAAAGAATAACAAGGAGTGATAAGGAAGCCTTCCTTAGTGATCCATGCAAAGAAATAGAGGAAAACAACAGAATGGGAAAGACCGAGAGATCTTCAAGAAAATTAGAGATACCAAGGGAACATTTCATGCTAAGATGGGAACAATAAAGGACAGAAATGGTATGAACCTAACAGAAGCAGAAGATATTAAGAAGAGGTGGCAAGAATATACAGAAGAACTATACAAAGACCTTCATGACCCAGATAATCACAGTGGTGTGATCACTCACCTAGAGGCAGACATCCTGGAATATGAAGTCAAGTGGGCCTTAGGAAGCATTACTACGAACAAAGCTAGTGGAGGTGATGGAATTCCAGTTGAGCTATTTTAAATCTTAAAAGATGATGCTGTAAAAGTGCTGCACTAAATATGCCAGCGAATTTGGAAAACTCATAAGTGGCCACAGGAATGGAAAAGGTCAGTTTTCATTCCAATCCCAAAGAAAGGCAATGCCAAATAATGCTCAAACTACTGCACAATTGCACTCATCTCACATGCCTGAAAGGTAATGCTCAAAATTCTTCAATTCAAGCTTAAACTGTATGTTAACTATGAAATTCCAGATATTCTAGCTGGATTTAGAAAAGGCAGAGGAATCAGAGGTCAAATTGCCAACATCTGCTTGATCATCAAAAAAGCAAGAGAGTTCTGGGAAAACATCTATTTCTGCTCTATTGACTATGCCAAATCCTTTTACTGTGTGGATCACAACAAACTGTGGAAAATTCTTGAAGAAATAGGAATACCAGACCACCTGACTTGCCTCTTGAGAAATCTGTATGCGGGTCAGGAAGCAACAGTTAGAACTGGACATGGAAAAACAGACTGGTTCCAAATAGGAAAAGGACTATGTCAAGGCTGCATATTTTCACCCTGCTTATTAAACTTATATGCAGAGTACATCATGAGAAATACTAGGCTGTATGAAGCAAAAGCTAGAGTCAAGATTGCTGGGAAAAATATCAATAACCTCATATATGCAGATGACACCACCCTTACGCAGAAAGTGAAGAACTAAAGAGCCTCTTGATGAAAGTGAAATAGAGTAAAAATGTTGATTTAAAACTCAGCATTCAGAAAAAACTAAGATCATGGCATCTGGTCCCATCACTTCATGGCAAATACATGTGGAAACAGTGAGAGATTTTATTTTGGGGGGCTCCAAAATCACTGCAGATGGTGACTGCAGCCATGAAATTAAAAGACATTTGCTCCTTGTAATAAAATATATGACCAACCTAGATAGCATATTAAAAATAGACCTGCCATATGACCCAGCAATCCCACTGCTGGGCATATACACCGAGGAAACCAGAATTGAAAGAGCCACGTGTACCCCAATGTTCATCGCTGCTTTATTTACAATAGCCAGGACATGGAAGCAACCTAGATGTCCATCAACTGACAAATGGATAAGAAAGCTGTGATACATATACACAATGGAATATTACTCAGCATTAAAAAAATTCATTTGAATCAGTTCTACTCAGATGGATGAAACTGGAGCCCATTATCCAGAGTGAAGTAAGCCAGAAGCAAAAACAACAATACAGTATATTAACACATATATATGGAATTTAGAAAGACAGTAACAAGAACCCAGCATGCGAGACAGCAAAAGGAACGCAGATGTATAGAATAGACTCGTGGACTCTGTGGATGAGGGAAAGGGTGGGATGATATGGGAGAATGACATTGAAACATGTTAATTATCATATGTCTAATCAATCGCCAGCCCAGGATTGATGCTCGGGGCTGGTGCAACGAGATTTCCTGGGGGGAGGGAGGAGGGAGGGGGTTTCTGGAGGGGGAGCATATGTAAACCCATGGTGATATCATGTCATTGTTTGGCAAAACTAATAAAAAAAATAAATAAAAAAAATAAAAATAAAAAGCAGACATTGTTTTGCCAACAAAGGTTCGTCTAGGCAAAGCTATGATTTTTCCAGTAGTCAAATATGGATGTGACAGTTAGACTATAAAGAAAGCTGAATGCTGAAGAATTGATGCTTTTGAACTGTGGTGTTGGAGAAGACTCTTGAGAGTCCATTGGACTGCAAGGAGATCCAATCAGTCCATCCTAAAGGAAATCAATCCTGAATATTCATTGGAAGGACTAATGCTGAAGCTGAAACTTTAAAACTTTGGACCCCTGATGTGAAGAACGGACTCATTTGAAAAGATCCTGATGCTGGGAGAGATTGAAGGTGGAAAGAGAAGGGGACGACAGAGGATGAGACGATTGGATGGCATCACCGACTCAATGTGCATGAGTTTGAGTAAACTCCAGGTGTTGGTGATGGACAGGGAGGCCTGGCGTGCTGCAGTCCATGGAGTCACAAAGAGTCGGACATAACTGTGCGACTGAACTGAACTGAACTGAGTCATGGAAACAACCCAAATGCCCATTAACATACGACTGGCTTAAGAAAGTCAGTTGCTTTTGTTTGTTTCTTAGATGCAAAGTTATGTCAAACTCTCTTTTGATCCCCTGGGTTGTAGCCTGCCAGGTTCATCTCTCCCTGGGATTTCCCAGGCAAGAATACTGGAGAAAGTGGGTTTCCACTTCCTTCCCCAGGGGATCTTCCCAAACCAGAGATCAAGCCCATGTCTCCTGCACTGGCAGGTGGATTCTTTACCCCTGAGCCACAAGGGAAATCCCCGAAGCTTTGTTCTGTTGTTTAGTCACTAAGTCATATCTGACTCTTTTGGGATCCCATGGACTGTATTAACAAGGCTCTTCTGTTCATGAACTTTTGAAGGCTAGAATCCTGGAGTGGGATAAATACAGTGGAATATTTGTTGTGGTTCAGTTGCTCAGTCACAACTCTTTGTAATCCCATGGACTGCAGCACCCCAGGCTTCTCTGTCCTTCACTATCTCGTGGAGTTTCCTCAAATTCATGTCCACTCAATCAATGATGTCATCCAGTCATCTCATCCTCTGTCACCCTCTTCTCCTCCTGCCCTAAATCTTTCCCAGCATGATGGTCTTTTCCAATGAGCCAGATCTTTGCATCAAGTGGCCAAAGTATTGGAGCTTCAGTTTCAGCATCAGTCCTTCTAATGAATATTCAGGGTTTATTTCCTTTAGGATTGACTAGTTTAATCTCCTTGCTGCCCAAGAGACTCTCAGGAATCTTCTCCAGCAACACAGTTTGAAAGCTTAAATACTTTGGCACTCAGCCTTCTTTATGGTCCAAATATCACATCTATACTTGACCTTTGCTGCCAGAGTGATGTCTCTGCTTTTTAACACAGTGTCGAGGTTTGTCATAGCTTTTCTTCCAAGGAGCAAATGTCTTCTAATTTCATGGCTTCAGTCACCGTCTGTAGCTATTTTGGAGCCCAACAAAGTAAAGCCTGTCATTTTTTCATTGTTTCCCCACCTATTTGCCATGCAGTGATGGGACTAGATGGTATGATCTGAGCTTTTTGAATGTTGAGTTTTAGGCCAGCTTTTTCATTCTCCTCTTTCACCTTTGTCAAGAGGCTCTGCAGTTCTTCTTCACTATCTGCCATAAGGGTGGTGTCACCTGCATATCTGAAGTTATTGGTATTTCTTCCAGCAATCTTGACTCCAGTGTGAGATTTATCCAGCCCAGCATATTGCATAATATACTCTGCATATGTTAAATAAGCAGGCTGACAATATACAATCTTGATGGAATCCTTTCTCAATTTTGAACCAGTCCATGGCTCCACATCCTGTTCTAATTGTTGCTTCCTGACCTGAATACAGGCTTCTCAGGAGACAGGTAAGGTGGTCTGGTATTCTTATTTCTTTAAGAATTTTCCACAGCTTGTTGTGACCAACACAGTCAAAGGTTTTGATGTAGTCACTGAAGCAGAAATAGATGCTTTTCTGAAATTCTCTTGATTTTTCTGTGATCTGAAGTATGTTGGCAATTTGATCTCTGGTTCATCTGCCTTTTCTAAATCCATCTTGTGTATATGGAAGCTTTCAATTCACTTACTGTTGAAGCCTAACTTGAACGATTTTGAGTTTTACCTTGCTAGCATGTGAAATGAGTGCAATGGCGCAGTAGTTAGAATATTCTTTGGCATTGTCCTTCTTTGGGATTGGAATGAAAACTGATCTTTTCCAGTCTGGTTTCCACTGCTGAGTTTTCCAAATTTGCAGGTGTATTGAGTGCAGCACTTTAGGATCATCATTAGGATTTAAAATAGCTCAGCTATATCATCAACTCCAACTTCACTAGTTTTGTTCATAGTGATGCTTCCTAAGACCCACTTGACTTTGCACTCCAGCATGTCTGGCTCTAGATGAGTGATCACATCATCGTGGTTATCTGGGTCATTGAGAACTTTTTTGTATAGTTCTGTGTATTCTTGCCACCTTTTTTCAATATCTTCTGCTTGCATTAGGTCCATATCATTTCTGTCCTTTATTATGCCCATCTTTGCATGAAATGTTCCATTGGTAGCTCTAGATTTTCTTGAGCAATCTCTAGTCTTTTCTGTTCTATTGTTTTTCCTTTATTTCTTTGCATTGTTCAGTTAAGAAGGCTTTTTTTAAAAAATTTTTTTTATTATTGTTTTTGCCATACATTGTCATGATATCACCATGGGTTTACATATGCTTCCCCTCCGGGTCCCCCCTAACTCCTCCCTCCCCCCCCGGGAAATCTCGCTGCACCAGTCCCGAGGATCAATCCTGGGCTGGCGATTGATTAGACACATGACAATTAACATGCTTCAATGCCCTTCAAGGCTTTTTAAACTCTTCTTGTTATTCTTTGGAATTCTGCATTCAGGTGGGTATATCTTTTCCTTTTCTCTTTTTCATTTTGCTTCTTTTCTTTTCTCAACTATTTGTAAGGCCTCTTCAGGCAACAATTTTCTCTTGTGGCATTTCTTTTTCTTGGTAGTGGTTTTGATCACCATCTCCTATACAATGTTACAAGCCTCCATCCATAGTTCTTCTGGCACTCTGTTTACCTGATCTAATCCCTTGAAACTATTTGTCACTTCAACTGGATAATCATAAGGGACTTGATTTAGGTCATATCTGAATGACCTAAATAGGTGGTTTCCTTACCATTTCAATTTAAGTTTGAATTTGGCAGTAAGGAGTTCATGATCTGAGCCACAATTAGCTCCCAGTCTTATTTTGCTGACTGTGTAGAGCTTCTCCATCTTTGGCTGCAAAGAATATAATCAATCTAATTTTGGTATTGACCATCTGGTGATGTCCATGTGTAAAGTCATCCCTTGTGTTTTGAAGAAAGTGTTTGCCATGACCACTGGGTTTTCTTGGCAAAACTCTGTTAGCCTTTAATCTGCTTCATTTTGTACTCCAGGGCTAAACTTGCCTGTTATTCCAGGTATCTCTTGACTTCCTACTTTTGCATTCCAACCCGCTATGATGAAAAGGACATTTTTTTTGGTGTTAGTTCTAAAAAGTGTTGCAGGTCTTCAAGAACCATTCCACTTCAGAATCATTGGTTGGAGCATAAACTTGATTATTGTGATATTGAATGGTCTGCCTTGAAAATGAACCGAGATCATTATGCCATTTTTGAGATTGCACCGAAGTACTGCATTTTGGATCTTTTGTTGCCTGTGAGGGCTTTTCTATTTCTTCTAAGTTATTCTTGCCCACAGTAGTAGATGTATTGGTCATCTGAATTAAATTTGCAATTCCCATCTATTTTAGTACACTGATTTCTAAAGTTTTGATTCACTCTTGCTATCTCCTTTTTGACTACTCCCAATTTTCCTTGATTCTTGGACCTAGCATTCCAGGTTCTTTGCAACATTGCTTTTTACAGCATCAGACTTTACTTTCACCATCAGATATATCCACAACTGGGCATTGTGGATGCTTGCTTTGGCTCATCCTCTATTCCTTATGGAGCTATTTCCCTGCTCTTCTCCAGTAGCATATTGAACACCTACTGACACCTTTCATATCTTTTATGTCATATCTTTTTGCCTGTTCATACTCTTCATAGGATTATCAAAGCAAGAATGCTCAAGTGGTTTTCATTCCCTTCTCCAGTGGACCACATTTTGTCAGAACTCTCCATTTGACCCATTCATCTTGGGTGGCCCTACATGGCATAACTCATAGTTTCATTGAGTTAGACATAGCTGTGATGCATATGATAATTTTGGTTAGTTTTCTCTGACTGTGGTTTTCATTCTCTCTGCCCTCTGATGGATGAGGATAAGAAGCTTTTGGAAACTTCCTGAGGAGAGGGACTGGCTGTGGGAAAAACTGGGTCTTGTTCTGATAGGCGGGGCCATGCTCAGGGAATTATTCATCCAATTTTCTCTTATCAGTGGGGCTGTGCTCTTCCTGTAGTTTGACCTGACCAAAAGACTTATTCCAGCACACTGTGCCTCCAAAAAATACTGCTGTCAGTGTACCTGAACCTGAAGTAGGCCACTGTCAACCCACATCTCCACTGGAGACTCCCAAACACTCACAGCCAAGTCTGGCTCAGTCTCTTGTAGGTTCATTGCTCCTTTCTCCTAGGTCCTGGTGCACACAAGGTTTTGTTTGTGCCCTCCAAGAGACTCTGTTTCTTCAGTCCTGTGGAAGTTCTGTAATCAAATCCTGCTGACCTTCACATCAGATTTCACTGGTATTCTTAGTCTTTTGCTGGATTCCCAGGTTAGGAAGTCTGTGGTGGGGCCTAGAACTTTTGCAGCAGTGTGAGAACTTCTTTGGTATAATTTTTCTGTAATTTGTGGATTGCCCACCTTGGTGGCTCTATGGTGGAGCTAATGGCAACCTTCTCCAAGAAGAATTATGCCACACACCACTCCTCCCAGAACTCCTGAAGCCAGTGCCTATGTTCCCATAGCAGGCCACTGCTGACCTCTGCAGGAGACCTTCAAACACTCACAGGCAGGCCTGGTTCTGTTTCTTGCGGTGGTTACTGCTCCTGCCCCTGGGTCCTGGTGCACACACAGTTTTGTCTGTGCCCTCCAAGTGTCTTTGGAAGGTATTACTTGTATATTAGTATGTTGGTACAAATATAATTGTGGGTCTGGACCACGAATTTTAAATCATTATTACTAAACTCAAACACATCTTTATTAATCAAAATAGGAGCCATTACAATCAACACATTTTTTGTCAATGAGAAATAAGTTTGTTTATTCCTGTAGCACAAAAACCCATGTTTCAGAATTTGATGAATACTTGGAAAGCATTTTCTGCTTCTTACAGATGGTGGAAGCATTTTACCTTCAAAAAGTTGTTGAGATGCTTGAAGAAGTAGTAGTCAGTTGGCAAGAGGTAAGGTGAATATGGTGGATGAGGCAAAACTTTGCACCCCAATTCACTCAACTTTTGAAGCAGTGGTTGTGTGACATGCATTAGGGTGTTGGCATGGAGAAGAATTGGCCTTCCTGTTGACCAATGCTGGCTGTAGGAGTTGCAATTCTTAGTGCATCTCATCGATTTGCTGAGCATATGTCTCAGATATAATGGTTTTGCAGGATTCATTAAGCTGTATTGGATCAGACCAGCAGCACCATTTTTGGTGTGAGTTTTGCTTTGGGCAGTGCTTTGGAGCTTCTTTTCCATCCAGTCGCTGACCTGGTCATCATTGCCTATCATATAAAATCCACTTTTCACCTCACATCACAATCTGATCGAGAAATGATTTATTGTCTTTGCATAGAATAAGAGGAGAGGACACTTCAAAGATGATTTGTTTTTACTTTCAGTCAGCTCACTTATTGGGCTTTTTCACCTTTCCAATTTGCTTCAAATGCTGAATGAAGCAAATGGTCAAACTTGAGTTCTTTGACAAATTCTAATCTAGTTTTAAGAGGATCAGCTTCCATGATTTCTCTCAATTTGTCATTGTCAACTTCAGATGACTGGTCACTATGCCCCTCACCTTAAAGGCTCTCATCTCCTTTGTAAAACTACTTGAGCCACTACCACACAATACATTCATTTCCAGTTTCTGGAAAAAATAAGTTGATGCTGCAAGTTGTTTCTGCTGTTTTATGACCCATTTTGCATTTGAATACGAAAATCTCTTGAATTTACTTTTTGTGTAACACCATTTCAATAGTCTAAAATAAATATAAAATACATAACAAGTAATGTTTTTAGCAAACAAATTTTTAAAATGTGCATTAAAATAATGTATAACATAACCACATTTATTTAAGAATGTATTCCAACATCAAACAACAAAGTTCAACATTGCAAAACTGTGATTACTTTTGCACCAATCATATATGTACATATATATATGCTGCTAAGTCACTTCAGTCGTATCTAACTCTGTGTGATCCCACAGACGGCAGCCCACCAGGATGCTCCTTCCCTGGGATTCTCCAGGCAATAAAACTGGAGTGGGTTGCCATTTCCTTCTCCAATGCATGAAAGTGAAAAGTGAAAGTGAAGTCGCCCAGTCATGTCAGACTCTTCAAGACCCCATGAACTGCAGCCCACCAGGCTCCTGCATCCATGGGATTTTCTAGGCAAGAGTACTGGAGTGGGGTGTCATTGCCTTCTCCGACACAAACACACACACACACAGAGTGAAATATTACTCAGCCAAAACAAAGCAAATATTGCTATCTGCAGAAACATGTATGGACCTAGAGATCATCCTACTAAATGAAGTAAATCAGACAAAGAAATATATATCACTTATATGTGAAATCTAAACAAATAAGATGAATCTGTATATAAAACACAAAGAGACTTATGTTTTCTGTAGTAGACTTATGGTGTTCATAGAAATAAACTTTTGGCTTACCAAAGGGGAAAAGGAGACTGGGGAGGGAAAAAATTAGGAGTATGGTGTTGACAGACACATGTGTATGTGATAAGTCACCTCAGTTGTGTCCGACTCATTATGATCCCATGGATTACAGCCTGCCAGGCTCCTCTGTCCATGGGATTCTCCAGGCAAAAATCCTGGAGTGGGTTGTCATTTCCTTCTCCAGATAGACACATATCACTATATATAAAATATGTAAGCAACAAGGACTTACTATATAATACAGGGAATAATATTCAATATCTTGTAATAACCTATAATGGAAAATAATTTGAAAAACTATATGTAACTGAACCACTTTTTTATATACCTGAAACTAACACAATATTGTAAATAAACTATATTCATAACTTTAAAAAGGTAAGTAAAGTGTTAAAACATGTTGAAATTGTTTTCAACTGTCTTTCAATATGATATGAAGAGGAATACTTAAGAAAATAATTTATTTCTAGGCAGTGACATAGCCTGTGAGATGAGTGAAAACTGCACTCATCTCACACGCTAGTAAAGTGATGCTAAAAATTCTCCAAGCCAGGCGTCAACAATATGTGAACGGTGAACTTCCAGATGTTCAAGTTGGTTTTAGAAAAGGCAGAGGAACCAGAGATCAAATTGCCAACATCCGCTGGATCATCAAAAAATTAAGAGAGTTCCAGAAAAATATATATTTCTGTTTTATTGACTATGCCATATCCTTTGACTGTGTGGATCACAATTAACTGTGGAAAATTCTGAAAGATATGGGAATACCAGACCATCTGATCTGTCTCTTGAGAAACGTATATGCAGGTCAGGAAGTAACAGTTAGAACTGAACATGGAAAAACAGACTGGTTCCAAATAGGAAAAGGAGTACGTCACGGCTATATATTGTCACCCTGCTTATTTAACTTATATGCAGGGTACGTCATGAGAAATGCTGGGCTGGAGGAAGCACAGGCTGGAATCAAGATTTCCGGGAGAAATATCAATAGCTTCAGATATGCAGATGACACCACCCTTATGGCAGAAAGTGAAGAGGACATAAAAAGCCTCTTGATGAAAGTGAAAGAGGAGAATGAAAAAGTTGGCTTAAAGCTCAACACTAGGAAAACTAAGATCATGGCATCTGGTCCCATCACTTCATGGGAAATAGATGGGGAAACAGTGTCAAACTTTATTTTTTGGGCTCCAAAACCACTGCAGATGGTCACTGCAGGCATGAAATTAAAAGACCAGAAGGAAAAACAACAATGCAGTATACTAATGCATATATGGAATTTAGAAAGATGGTAACAATAACCCTGTATGCGAGATAGCAAAAGAGATGCAGATGTATAGAACAGTCTTTTGGACTCTATGGGAGAGGGCAAAAGTGGGATGATATGGGAGAATGGCATTGAAACACGTAGATTATCATGTGTGAAATCAATCACCAGCCTTGGTTTGATGCATGATACAGGGTGATCAGGGCTGGTGCACCAGGATGACCCAGAGAGATGGAATCTGGAGGGAGGTGGGGAGGGGTTCTCGAAGGGGAATACATGTATACCCATGGTGAATTCATGTCAGTGTATGGCAAAACCAACACGATAATGCAAAGAAAATAAAAAATAAATAAATAAAAGATGCTTACTACTTGGAAGGAAGGTTATGACCATCCTAGATAGCATATTGAAAAGTAGAGATATTACTTTGCCAACAAAGGTCCATCCAGTCAAGGCTGTGGGTTTTGCAGTATTCATGTGTGGATGTGAGAGCTGGTTGATGAAGAAAGCTGAGTGCTGAAGAATTGATGCTTTTGAACTGTGGTGTTGGAGAAGATTCTTGAGAGTCCCTTGGACTGCAATGAAATCCAACCAGTCCATCCTAAAGGAGATCAGTCCTGGGTTTTCATTGGAAGGACTGATGTTGAAGCTGAAACTCTAATACTTTGGCCACCTCCTGCGAAGAGCTGTCTCATTGGAAAAGACCCTAACGCTGGGAAGCATTGGGGGCAGGAGAAGAAGGGGACAACAGAGGATGAGATGGCTGGATGGCATCACTGACTCGATGGCAGTGGGTTTGGGTTGACTCAGGGAGTTGGTGATGGACAGGGAGGCCTGGCGTGCTGTGATTCATGGGGTCGCAAAGAGTCGGACACGACTGAGTGACTGAAATGAACTGAGTGACATATCAAATAAAGGGCTGTGAGAGTAGTTCATCCCAGTTGCAACCATATGGAGATGCACTGTCTGTAAAGAATTTAAGAAGGGTAATAAACTCTTCAAAAGTTTGACTGCATTTTATTGTTGCCATGTACTGGCCATTCTTACCGCCCTTGCCTTGGAATACTACTGCTCCTAAAGTGATGGTGCTGTATAAACGAACTCCAAATTTCAGTGCTGTTTCAAAGCATTGGAGTCTAGTTGGAATTCCAAAATGTGGTATGAAAACATGACCCACTCATTTATTGTGGTCTCCCTCATTAATAATCTTTGCATTCATTTGCAGAGCAGAAATATGCTCTCTTTTTGCCCATATGTTCCTTCAGTTTTCTTTTTTCCCTACTACTATTATCTTAATTCTACCTCCCTTTAAATAATTCTAAATATTTTTATTTTTTTATATATTTATATTGTAAACGTATATGCTCACCTTTTATGTTGCCTAAGTAAGAGTAAATTTTATTTAATTTTTTGCCTCTCTTATAGACAAAAAGAAAAACGCTTTATGAAAAAGAGACCAGATAGAGATTGTCTTTGATAACATATTCTTGAGGGATGATAATGGCAAGATACCTTTTGAATAGCATATATCCATTTCTCCTACATCAGTTGAAAAAAATATGTACTTTAGTGACTTGCTTTATTTTCCTCCTCAATTTACTCATACTGCTGGCCTTAGTCTCATTAACTTCATCTCTTGGGTCCTAAAATAATCAATAAACAAAAAGTAAAATTATAGATTGCACATACAACTAAATATGGGTTTAAAGGAAAAAAATGATTGGAGAGCCAAATATAAAAGTGAATATCAGTTCAATTCAGTTCAGTCACACAGTTGTGTTCGACTCTTTGTGACTCCAAGAACTGCAGCATGCCAGCCCCCCCCTATTCATTACCAGCTCCCTGAGTCCACCCAAACCCATGGCCATCGAGTCAGTGATGCCATCCAGCCATCTTATCCTCCGTTGTCCCCTTCTCCTCCTGCCTCCAATCCTTCCCAGCATTAGAGTCTTTTCCAATGAGTCAATTCTTCACATGAAGTGGCCAAAGTATTGGAGTTTCAGCTTCAACATCAGTCCTTCCAGTGAATACCCAGGACTGATCCCCTTTAGGTTGGAGCTCACTGCAGTCCAAGGGACTCTCAAGAGTCTCCTCCAATACCACAGTTCAAAAGCATGAATTCTTCGGTGCTCAGCTTTCTTTATACTCCAACTCTCACTTCCACTCATGACCACTGGAAAAAACATAGCCATGACTAGATGGACCTTTGCTGGCAAAGTAATGTCTCTGTTTTTTAATATGTTGTCTGGGTTGATCATAACTTTCCTTCCAAGGAGTAAGTGTCTTTTAATTTCATGGCTGCAATCACCATCTGCAGTGATTCTAGAGCCCCCAAAATAAAATCTGACACTGTTTCCACTGTTTCCCCATCTACTTCCTATGAAGTGATGGGACTGGATGCCATGATCTTAGTTTTCTGAATGTTGAGCTTTAAGCCAACTTTTTCACTCTCCTCTTTCACTTTCATCAAGAGGCTCTTTAGTTTCTCTTCACTTTTTGCCATAAAGGTGGTGTCATCTGCATATCTGAGGTTATTGATATTTCTCCCATCAATCTTGATTCCAGCTTGTGCTTTCTCCAGCCCAGCGTTTCTCATGATTCACTCTGCATATAAGTTAAATAAGCAGGGTGACAATATACAGCCTTGATGTACTCCTTTTCCTATTAGGAACCAATCTGTTGTTCCCTTTCTAACTGTTGTTTCTTGACCTGTGTACAGGTTTCTCAAGAGATACGTCAGGTGGTCTGGTATTTCCATCTCTTTCATTATTTTCCAGTTTATTGTGATCCACACAGTCAAATAAAGCAGAAATAGATGTTTTTATGGAACTCTCTTGCTTTTTTGATGATCCAGCAGATGTTGGCAATTTGATCTCTGGTTCCTCTGCCTTTTCTAAAGCCAGCTTGAACCTCTGTAATTTCATAGTTCCCATATTGCTGAAGCATGACTTGGAGAATTTTGAGCATCACTTTACTAGTGTGTGAGATGAGTGCAATTGTGTGGTAGTTGGAGCATTCTTTGGCATTGCCTTTCTTAGGGACTGAAATGAACACTGACCTTTTTTAGTCCTGTGGCCATTGCTCAGTTTTCCAAATTTGCTGGCATATTGAGTGCAGCACTTTCACAGCATTTAGGATGTGAAATAGCTCAATGGAATTCCATCACCTCCACTAGCTTTGTTCTAGACTTTTAAAACAAGGTAAATTTTGTTGTTTCCACATCTACTTGAATAATTCAAAAAGAATATGCTCAACGTTGTTCTGACAAGATGGATTTTCTTTATCTCCTTTATATGTGGTATAAGAAATATCATGAAATAAATGAAAGTGTTGCCCAGCTAGTCAAGATTTTCTATCATTATTTTTTATTCTTGGATATTTTATATTATTTTTTTTCTTAAGTAATTTCACCAAACCCATTTTAGCTAAAACCTCTCTTTTATAATTTTTCTCTCTTTTTAAAGAATCTCTAATGCTTTTGAACAGAGGAATTCTCTTCTCCTTACCCTCATCCTAATAGCTTCAATATTTATTGAATACTTTGAAAAGCACAGGGTTTCATACAATTCTGTTTTATGACTGTTTTATATATGTAAAACAATGTCATGCTTAAAGTGTCTTATAGCTTGCAAAAGTCTAAAGAAAAACATTTTAAAACAAAATAACCTAACTTCAACACCCTAGTTATAATCTTTGACAGGATGCTTTGACAGTTGTCAAGGGCTATTCTACATAGGAAGCTGGACACTGAGGCTGGGCTGCAGATGCAGAGCTTTGATGTCTCTGCCTCATCAGTAGACAGAATCACCCCTACAGTCTTGGGACTCAGCTGAAATAAATAAGAATGTATCTTTTTCTTTTTTACTCTATTTTTAATTGGGGGATAATTGCTTTACAATATTGTGTTAGTTTCTGCCATACATAAACATGAATCAGCCATAGGCATACATATGTCCCCTCCCTCTTGAGACTCCCTCCCACCTCCTATCCCATCCCACCTCTTTAGGTCATTACAGAGCACCAGGTCTGAGTTCCCTGCATCATACAGGTAAATAAGTATACTTTAAAACTTGAAAGTTGATGTTGAAATTTTCAATTATCCACTTTATTTTTAATTCACTGAAATAATTTCTAAAAGAATCTATCATTTTTATGTAGAAGGCTAGATACCTTATGCACATCATAGTGTACCAACTACAGATTCTGCTATGTTATTTTTTTTTGCTATGTTAAATTTTGTCTAGGTGTCATTACTTTTACTAAGTCAGTTCTTACATTATTTTAATGAAGCATAATTTACTTACAATATTTTATTAGGTTCAGGTGTACAACATTCAATATTTTTATAACACATACTCCATACAAAGTTATTATAAAATATTGACTATATTCCTTGTGCTGCACATCATATCCTTGTAGCTTATTTAGTAGTTTGTACCTCTTAATCATCTACTAGTATTTCACGCATTCCTCCCCACTTCTCCCCACTTTCGTAGGTTGTTCTCTGTATCTGTGAGTCTGTTTTTTTTTGCTGTATTTGTTCATTTGTTTATTTTAAATCCCCATGTAAGAGAAAGTATATAGTATTTGTCATTATCCAACTTATTTCACTAAGGTTAATATGGCATATATACAAAATAGAATATTGTCAGCCATAAAAATGAAGTTTTGCCATTTGCAACAACTTGGATAAATCTGGAGATAATTATAACACTGCTATTTTACTGCGTTTTTTTTTCTTTTTTAACAAACTACTCATTGTGGTTTGAGGAGAGAATGTCAGCGTCAAAAATCTATATTCTAAAATGTTTTGAGCCATTTTCTCTTTGAAGAGCCATTTCTGAAGTTATCATATCTGAAGGCAAGTTATAAACATATGTCTAGAGTTGTCATGGTGGAGAGGTCTGAGTGAATGTGGTTCACTGGAGAAGGGAATGGCAAACCACTTCAGTATTCTTGCCTTGAGAATCCCATAAACAGTATGAAAAAGCAAAAAGTTAGGACACTGAACGATGAACTCCCCAGGTCAGTAGGTGTCCAGTATGCTACTGGAGATCAGTGGAGAAATAACTACAGAAAGAATGAAGGGATGCAGACAAAGCAAAAACAGCACCCAGTTGTGAATGGGACTGGTGATAAAAGCAAGATTCAATGCTGTAAAGAGCAATATTTCATAGGAACCTGGAATGTTAGGTCCATGAATCAAGGCAAATTGGAAGTGGTCAAACAGATGAAAAGAGTGAATATTGACATTCTAGGGATCAGTGAACTAAGATGGACTGGAATGGGTGAACTTAACTCAGATGACCATTATATCTACAACTGTGGGCAGGAATCCCTTAGAAAAAATGGAGTAGCCATATGGTAAACAAAAGAGTCCGAAATGCACTACTTGGATGTAATCTCAAAAACAACAGAATGATCTCTGTTCATTTCCAAGGCAAACCTTTCAGTATCACAGTAATTCAAGCCTATCCCCTGACCAGTAACACCGAAGAAGCTGAAGCTGAACAGATCTATGAAGACCTACAAGACCTTCTAGAATTAAAATCCAAAAAAGATGTCCTTTTCATTATAGGGGACTAGAATGCAAAAGCAGGAAGTAAAGAAACACCTGGAGTAACAGGCAAATTTGGCCTTGGAGTACAGAATGAAGCAGGGCAAAGGCTAATAGAGTTCTGCCAAGAGAATGCACTGGTCATAGCACACACCCTCTTCCAACAACACAAGAGAAGACTCTACAAATGGACATCACCAGATTGTCAACACTGAAATCAAATTGATTATATTCATTGCAGCCAAAGATGGAGAAGGCTTATACAGTCAGCAAAAACAAGACTGGGAGCTGACTACGGCTCAGATCATGAATTCCTTATTGCCAAATTCAGACTGAAATTGAAGAAAGTGGAGAAAATCACTAGACCATTCAGGTATGACCTAAATCAAATCCCTTATGACTTCACAGTGGAAGTGGGAAATAGATTTAAAGGGCTAGATCTGATAGACAGAATGCCTGATGAACTATGTAAGGAAGTTCATGACATTGTACAGGAGACAGGAATCAAGACCATCCCCAAGAAAAAGAAATTAAAAAAAGCAAAATGTCTGTCTGAGGAGACCTTTCAAATAGCTATGAAAAGACAGGAAGTGAAAAGCAAAGGAGAAAAGGGAAAATATACCCATTTGAATGCAGAGTTCCAAAGAATAGCAAGGAGCTATAAGAAAGCCTTCCTCAGTGATCAATGCAAAGAAATAGAGGAAAACAACAGAATGGTAAAGACTAGAGAGCTCTTCAAGAAAATTAGAGATACCAAGGGAACATTTCATGCTAAGATGGGCTCAGTAAAGGACAGAAATGGTAGGGACCTAACAAAAGAAGAAGATATTAAGAAGAGGTGGCAAGAATACCCAGAAAAATTGTACAAAAAATATCTGCATGACCCAGATAATCATGGTGATGTAATCACTCATTTAGAGACAGACATCCTGGAAAGGGAAGTCAAGTGGGCCTTAGGAAGCATCACTACACACAAAGCTAGTGGCGGTGATGGAATTCCAGTTGAGGGATTTCAAACCCTGAAAGATGATGATGTGAAAGTGCTGCACTCAATATGCCAGCAAATTTGGAAAACTCAGAAGTAGTCACAGGACTGGAAAAGATCAGTTTTCATTCCAATCTCAAAGAAAGGCAATGCTAAAGAATGCACAAACTACTCCACAATTGTACTCATCTCACACGTTAGTAAAGTAATGCTTAAAATTCTCCAAGTCAGGCTTCAGTAATATGGGAACCTTGAACTTCCAGATATTGAAGCTGGTTTAGAAAAGGCAGAGGAACCAGAGATCAAATTGCCAACATCTGCTTGATCATCAAAAAAGCAAGAGAGTTCCAGAAAAACATCTATTTCTGCTTTATTGACTATGCCAAAGCCTTTGACTGTGTGGATCACAATAAACTGTGGAAAATTCTGAAAGAGATGGGAATACCAGACCACCTGACCTATCTCTTGAGAAACCTGTATGCAGGTCAGGAAGCAACAGTTAGAACTGGACATGGAAAAACAGACTGGTTCCAAATAGGAAAAAGAGTACATAAAGGCTGTATATTGTCACCCTACTTATTTAGCTTATATGCAGAGTACATCATGAGAAATGCTGGGCTGGAGGAAGCACAGGCTGGAATCACGACTGATGGGAGAAATATCAATAACCTCAGATATGCAGATGACATCACCCTTATGGCAGAAACCAAGGAAGAACTGAAGAGCTTCTTGAAAATGAAAGAGGAGAGTGAAATAGTTGGCTTAAACCTCAACATTTAGAAAACCAAGATCATGGCATCTGGCCCCATCACTTCATAGGAAGTAGATAGGGAAACAGTGGAAACAGTGTCAGAGTTTATTCTGTGGGTTCCAAAATCACTGCATATAGTGATTGCAGCCATGAAATTAAAAGACACTTACTCCTTGAAAGGAAAGTTATGATCAACCTAGACAGCATATTAAAAAGCAGAGACATTACTTTGCCAACAAAAGTCTGTCTAGTCAAGGCTATGATTTTTCCAGTGGTAATGTATGGAAGTGAGAGTTGGAGTATAAAGAAATCTGAGCACCGAAGAATTGATGCTTTTGAACTGTGGTGTTGGAGAAGACTCTTGAGAGTTCCTTGGACTGCAGGGAGTTTCAACCAGTCCATCCTAATGGACATCAGTCCTGTTTGTTCATTGGAAGGACTGATGTTGAAGCAGAAACTCCAATACTTTAGCTTCCTGATGCAAAGAGCTGACTTAGTGGAAAAGACTGTGATGCTGTGAAAGATTGAGGGCTGGAGGAGAAGGGAATGACAGAGGATGAGTTGGCTGGATGGCATCACCAACTCGATAGACATGGGTTTGGGTGGACTCTGGCAGTTGGTGATGGACAGGGAGGCCTGTTGTTCATGGGGTCACAGAGTTGGGCACGACTGAGTGACTGAACTAAACTGAAGTGAACTAGAATTGTTGCTGGTGAAGATCTTTACTGTTGTCAATTATATCAACTTAATCTCTGAATGTTAAAACAGGAAGTTGAATTAAACTCTGTGCCTATGTGTGGTTATGATATATTATTGTATTTTAAAAAGATACACTTCAAAGGATCATAAGAGACTATTATCAGCAACTATATGCAAATAAACTGGACAACTTGGAAGAAATGCACAAATTCTTAGAAAAGTACAACTTTCCAAAACTAAACTAGGAAGAGATAGATAATCTTAACAGACCCATCACAAGCAAGGAAATTGAAACTGTAATCAGAAATCTTCCAACAAACAAAAGCCCAGGACCATGTGGCTTCACAGCTGAATTCTACCAAAAATTTACAGAAGAGATAACATATATTCTACTCAAACTCTTCCAGAAAATTGCAGAGGAAGGTAATCTTCCAAACTCATTCTATGAGGCCACCATAACCCTAATTCCAAAACCTGACAAAGATGCCACACACACACAAAAAGAAAACTACAGGCCAATATCACTGAACAACATAGATGCAAAAATCCTTAACAAAATTTTAGCAAATAGAATACAACAACACATTAAAAAAATCATACATCATGACCAAGTAGGCTTTATCCCAGGGATGCAAGGATTCTTCAATATTCACAAATCAATCAATGTAATACACCACATTATCAAATTGAAAAATAAAAATCACATGATTACCTCAATAGATGCAGAGAAAGCCTTTGACAAAATTCAACATCCATTTAAGATAAAACCCCCCCAAAAAGCAGGAATAGAAGGAACATACCTCAACATAATAAAAGCTATATATTACAAACCCACAGCAAACATTATCCTCAATGGTGAAAAACTGGAAGCATTCCCCCTGAAATCAGGAACAAGACAAGGGTGCCCAGTCTCACCGCTACTATTCAACATAGTTTTGGAAATCTTGGCCACAACAATCAGAGCAGAAAAAGAAATAAAAGCGATCCAGATTGGAAAAGAAGAAGTAAAACTCTCCCTGTTTGCAGATGACATGATCCTCTACATAGAAAACCCTAAAGACTCTATTGCAAAATTACTAGAGCTAATCAGTGAATATAGCAAAGTTGCAGGATACAAAATCAACACACAGAAATCCCTGGCATTCCTATACACTAACGAAGACAAAACAGAAAGAGAAATTAAGGAAACAATTCCATTCACCATCGAAACAAAAAGAATAAAATACTTAGGAGTATTTCTACCTAAAGAAACAAAAGACTTATATATAGAAAACTATAAAACACTGATGAAAGAAATCAAAGAGGACACAAATAGATGGAGACATATACCGTGTTCATGGATCAGAAGAATCAATATAGTGAAAATGAGTATACCACCCAGAGCAATCTATAGATTCAGTGCAATTCCTGTCAAGCTACCAGAGGTCTTTTTCAGAGAATTAGAACAAATAATTTCACAATTTGTATGGAAACACAAAAAACCTCGAATAGCCAAAGCAATCTTGAGAAAGAAGAATGCTAATGGAGGAATCAACTTACCTGACTCTAGGCTGTACTACAAATCCACAGTCATTAAGACAGTATGGTACTGGTATAAGGACAGAAATGTAGATCAATGGAACAAAATAGAAAGCCCAGAGATGAATCCATGCACCTATGGACACCTTATCTTTGACAAAGGAGGCAAGAATGTACAATGGAGAAAGGACAATCTCTTTAACAAGTGGTGCTGGGAAAACTGGACAGCCACTTGTAAAAGAATGAAACCAGAACACTTTCTAACACCATACACAAAAATAAACTCAAAATGGATCAAAGATCTAAACCTAAGACCAGAAACTATAACACTTCTGGAGGAAAACATAGACACAGCACTCTCTGACATAAACCAAAGCAGGATCCTCTATGACTCACTTCCCAGAATATTGGAAATAAAAGCACAAATAAACAAATGGGACCTAATTAAAATTAAAAGCTTCTGCACAGCAAAGGAAACTATAAGCAAGGTGAAAAGGCAGCCTTCAGAATGGGAGAAAATAATAGCCAATGAAGCAACAGACAAACAATTAATCTCAAAAATATACAAGCAACTCCTGCAGCTGCATTCTAGAAAAATAAACGACTCAATCAAAAAGTGGGCCAAAGAACTTAACAGACATTTCTCCAAAGAAGACATAAAAATGGCTAGCAAACACCTGAAAAGATGCTCAGCATCACTCATTATCAGAGAAATGCAAATCAAACCACAATGAGGTACCACTTTACACCAGTCAGAATGGCTGCAATCCAAAAGTCTACAAGCAATAAATGCTGGAGAGGATGTGGAGAAAAGGAAACCCTCTTACACTGTTGGTGGGAATGCAAACTAGTACAGCCACTATGGAGAACAGTGTGGAGATTCCTTAAAACACTGAAAATAGACCTGCCATATGACCCAGCAATCCCACTGCTGGGCATACACACCGAGGAAACCAGAATTGAAAGAGACACGTGTACCCCAATGTTCATCACTGCATTGTTTACAATAGCCAGGACATGGAAGCAACCTAGATGCCCATCAACTGATGAATGGATAAGAAAGCTGTGGTACATATACACAATGGAATATTACTCAGCCATTAAAAAAATTCATTTGAATGAGTTCTACTCAGGTGGACGGAACTGGAGCCTATTATCCAGAGTGAAGTAAGCCAGAAGGAAAAACAACAATACAGTATACTAACGCATATATATGGAATTTAGAAAGATGGTAATGAGAACCCTGCATGTGAGACAGCAAAAGAAATGCAGATGTATAGAACAGTCTCATGGACTCTGTGGAAGAGGGCAAGGGTGGGATGATATGGGAGAATGGCATCGAAACATGTTAGTTATCATATGTGAAATCAATCGTCAGCCCAGGTTTTATGCTTGGGGCTTGTGCACCTGGATGACCCAGGGAGAGGGAATCGGGAGGGAGGAGGGAGGTGGGTTCTGGAGGGGGAACATATGTATACCCATGGCTGATTCATGTCAATGTATGGCAAAACCAACTCAATAAAGTAAAGAAAATTTAAAAATAAAAAAAGAGATACACTTCATAGGACTAAGTATGTGATTTTAAAGTTTTACTTTTTAGAAAACTGGTATTTCACTGCATATAATCTTATATTGGATTATGTGCTATTTATTGTTAGATATGGCTATTTAAGTTTTTGTAGTAACTTATAATTTTATCCAATTATTTGTGCAAAATTTCCCTACAGACTTTAAATAAGATTCTGATGTGATATACTAGTCTTACTGTATGTATTCACCACCTCTAAATTTACTTTGCCAAAAATGTACATTATGTAATTGTAATTTTGGCAAATGTTTTTATATATTCATAGCTCTGGTTATTTCAGAGAAGTCTTATTTAGAAAATTACATACTAGGGGGCTTCCCTTTTAGCTCAGTCAGTAATCTGTCTGCAGTGCAGGAGACCTGGGTTTGATCCCTGGTTGGGAAGATTCCCTGGATAAAGAAGTGGCAACCCACTCCAGTATCCTTTCCTGGAAAATATAATGGACACAGGAGACTGGTGGGCTGTATTACATGGCATTGCAAATAGTCTGGCACAACTGAGCGACTAACACTTACTTATTTACCTACTTGGCCAGTTACATAAGTATCAGAGCAAACTGAGTAGACTAACATTAGTATTAGTTTGATCCATTAGGGATCCTCTCACACACAGAATGAAGGAATTAAATGAAGCAAACCTTAAGATTTCTTCCAGCTTCAAATTCTAATAGCAACTAAATAACAATGTGCTAAAATTGAGCACTCTGTCAGACACATTTCCTCAGCAAAACCTTCAGGGTTTCAGAATCTCCATCTGATAAATGAGAAAAGAGAGACCCTGAAAAACTTGTCCAAAGAAATGGAAGTGAGTTGCAAGTAGAGAGTACAGACAGGTCTTCTGGTTTCCAAAATGCCAACTCACTTCCTAAATGCCAGAGACTGAAGCCCAAAGAAAGTTTATTTTAATAATCTTCATCTGCCTTCATATCAACCAGACCAAAAGGGGAAGTTTATTTAGAGAGAAACAAGGACAATTTATCTGGTTCCTAACCCAAGAATTTCACCAATAAAACTCCTGGACTCCAAAATGTTCATTTTTTTTTCAGATGAAGAATATATTTAGTTCAGTCCTTTGGTTTTCTCTTATATACTAAAATGATCATTTCTATAATAGCTCAGACAAATTCTGTGGATCCCATGTTAACCTCACCTCCAGCAAATATTTCTATTCTCTTTAATCTCTTAATTACATTTAGTTACAACGTCAATGATGTTTCAGTAAAAACTCTACTAGACAAGATTAATGTTATTTGAGTCCTAAGTTTGACTTTTCTACTAAGTACAAGTCCTCTGGAACCTTGGTATTTTCATGTAAACACTGCTATAAGTACAATCATACCCAGCAAGTATATTAACATTTAACAAATATTTTCATAATCAAACAATAAATATTTTACTTCTAATTAAATACAACAACTTTCAGGGAATATTTGTTATCATTTACGTCTCTTGAGAAACCTGTATGCAGGTCAGGAAGCAACAGTTAGAACTGGACATGGAACAACAGATTGGTTCCAAATAGGAAAAGGAGTGCATCAAGGCTGTATATTGTCACCCTGCTTATTTAACTTATATGCAGAGTACATCAAGAGAAATGCTGGGCTGGAAGAAGCACAAGCTGGAATCAAGATTGTTGGGACAAATATCAATAACCTCAAATATTCAGATGACACCACCCTTATGGCAGAGAGTAAAGAGGACCTAAAAAGCCTCTTGATGAAAGTGAAAGAGGAGAGGGAAAAAGTTGGCTTAAAGCTGAACATTTAGAAAACTAAGATCATGGCATCTGATCCCATCACTTGATAGGAAGTAGATGAGGAAACAGTGGAAATAGTGTCAAACTTTATATTTCTGGGCTCCAAAATCACTGCAGATGGTGATTGCAGCCATGAAATTAAAAGATACTTACTCCTTGGAAGGAAAGTTATGACCAACCTAGATAGCATATTAAAAAGCAGAGACATGACTTTGCCAACAAACGTCCATCTAGTCAAGGCTATGGTTTTTTCTGTAGTTATGTATAGATGTGAGAGTTGGACTATGAAGAAGGCTGAGCGCAGAGGAATTGATGCTTTTGAACTGTGGTGTTAGAGAAGACTCTTGAGAGTCCCTTGGACTGCAAGGAGATCCAACCAGTCCATCCTAAAGGACATCAGTCCTGTTTGTTCATTGGAAGGACTGATGTTGAAGCTGAAACTCCAATACTTAGGCCATCTCACGCGAAGAGTTGACTCATTGGAAAAGACCCTAATCCTGGGAAGGATTGGGAGACGGAGGAGAAGGGGATGACAGAGGATGAGATGGCTGAATGACATCACTGACTTGATGGACATGGGTTTGTGTAGACTCCAGGAGTTGTTGATGGACAGGGAAGCCTGGAGTGCTGCAATTCATGGGGTCACAAAGAGTCGGAAATGACTGAGTGACTAAACTGAACTGAACTGAAATGAACGTTTTGACAATGCAGACACAGATTCACCATGATTAAAGCTTGGGGGAGCTTCCTACATCACCATAGCAGATAGCCAAACTAGATGAAATTCCACTTCTATTTTATAAGATTATGGGTGTGATTCGTAAAAATCTGTTTACTCAACTTGCTCAATTATATATTCATTTACAATTATATTGTGTTTTAATAATTCTTTCCTGAATAAAGATTAAAATCATCTTAAGTCAGTACCAGCTTAAATGTCATCAGTCCAAACAATGAGGACTCTGGGTAAGGCTAAATCAAAGATATAAAAATAAATAAAACATGGTCTTTTCCCTAAAGAATATTGCAATCTAGTATAGGCAATAAAGTATTATTATGGAAGTTGAAGGCTTCCATATTATAAAGAAAGTGATAGAGTTAGGCTATTCTAGTTCCAAGATAGCAGACTTAGTGCTAAGCAAGGAACAAAGAGATGCAGTGGACTGGATGGTGAACACCTGAGTTGACATCAGTCCAACGAAGGAGCCAATATGTGGCTCTGGTCAAGAGTTGCCATCACAAAATATGGCCCCAGTGATGCAAATTTTCCAAATTTCCAAGGAATGCCAGAAATATGGATTTTTACTAGAAATTTTATGATTTTTTAACGTTGAAAATCAATTTAAAGGATAAAGTAGGTGGTAAAAAGGAAAAGTTCTTAAGTCCCATACACCCAGATCTCAAAAACACTGGGATGATGTTCAGAATATGCAGCGGTACTAGAGATTCTGGGCACAATGATAGCAACAGGAATCACATATTTCCTCAACAGTGATGGCTAATACACTACTGAGAGATTATAATCAAGATATTTATCCATGAATACAGGCAATAAAGGGCTTCCCTGATGGCTCAGTGGTAAAGAACTTGCCTGCAATGCAAGAGCTGCAGGCTCAATCCTTGGGTCAAGAAGATTCCCTGGAGGGGGTCATGGCAACCCACTCCAATTCTCACTCTTTGAGAATCCCATGGACACAGGAACCTGGTGGGCTACAGTCTATAGGCTTGCAAAGAGTCAAACATGACTGAAGTGACTTAAAATGCATAGATAATAAAAATAACATAATTTTACTTACTATGTGTCAGCCTCCTCTCAATGCTCTGCACTTAGTCTCAAACAATTTCCTGAGATAGATACATTATCATCTCCATTTTAGAGATGAGTAAAACTGAGTCAAATAAAGATTAATTAGTTCCAAAT
Source organism: Antilocapra americana (assembly GCA_007570785.1). Lineage (NCBI taxonomy): Eukaryota > Metazoa > Chordata > Mammalia > Artiodactyla > Antilocapridae > Antilocapra > Antilocapra americana. The sequence goes on along the minus strand of ML661353.1, from coordinate 102,027 downwards.
CACACAGCTAGTAGATGATAGAGCTAGGATCTAAACCCAGGCAATTGGCTCAAGAGCACAATGGTGCTTAATGCATCCTTAATGAATACTGTCAGTCAGAATACCCCAGAATAATTACTGGGGTGCTGGGAAGCCAGGGAAAAATTTTAGAGAGTCCATAATGGACTAAGAAGAGGTCTAAGGGCCCCAGGGAAACAGTAGGACAGTTAGAGAGGTTTTAGAGGCTTGGGATCTCCAAGGTCTTCAAGGGATTCTTGTCAGCAGCTGCTTATCAACCTGTATGGAAATATTTATCAAGTAGCTGGCATTATAGGTGTAGCTGACAATCTCCTGGTTTCACCATTAAATTGAACATGCAGTGCTTGATGTATAGTAAGTACTAAATAGATGTTTGTCATGATTATCTTTACCCAGGTACCATGCATTACTGAGGATCTCTGGTCAAAGATACCTCCTTCTAGGCTACCTCATGGGCCATTAACTCATGAGAGATGATTCACATCCAGGCAGGCTCTAATCCCTCCCTTATCTAAACATCTCTAGACTTTGAACACAATAAACTAGGGAAAACTCTCAGAGAGGCGAGGCAGTCTGAGGGTTCCCAGGGGAGACAATTACTCATGCTTGTACTCTACAACACTGCTTTAAACAGGCAGACTATTTTATAACTAGGATCTTCAGATAGCTAGGAAAACTGGACCAAGTTTAAACAGAAGAGGGGACACTTGAACTAAAGATTGAAAGAAATGAATAAACAAGGTTAGAAAAATCATGAGCACAAACACAGATAATGTGTGAACATACAAATCTAATTTATGCTTAATTGAGACAGTCTCAAAACTCCACTACAAAAGGCTGATTCTGATTTATTTTAACTTTTCCACCAGAGAAGCTTTTCTCACTTTAGAAATATTTCTACTGCTATTTCATCATATGACTTCAGTTCATACACATTTCATATTACAAACTATTTTCATAATTAATGTTTTTCTCATCACAACATTTCCTTTAAAAGTTGTTTATATGGTTTAATATGCTTGTCACTTTGTATTTCAAATCAGTGGCTGATCAAATTACTAAAAGATTTAACCTAAATGCATTAAAATTTTTTTAATTTTTATTTTTTTACTACTTAATGTTTCTTCCCAATAAAGTAACCAGTGTTATTTATAATTTGCATATCACTGATTCTGTTCATTTACTTTTAATTTTGTCTTAGAGTTATCTTCTTAATGTAAATATTTTTTTTTTCTATCAAGCAGTGTGGGAAAGGAAAATCCAAGAAGTACAAGAATTATAAAAAGTGTTTTAAATTCTAAACACCTAGAAACTCATGAAGCAACTGAGGTACCCAGGTGTGATGGGCAAAGTTTTTTTTTTTAAATTTTTATTTTTTTTATTGTTTTTGCCATACATTGTCATGATATCACCATGGGTTTACATATGCTTCCCCTCCGGAACCCCTCTCCCTCCTCCCTTCCCCTCAGGAAATCTCGCTGTACCAGCCCCGAGCATCAATCCTGGGCTGGCGATTGATTAGACACATGACAATTAACATGCTTCAATGCCCTTCTCCCATTTTAAAAAAATCTTTATTTTAGTCCCTGTGTGAGCTTTGTTGTTTCAGTCATGTCTGACTCTGTGAGACCTTATGGACTGTAGCCTTCCAGGATCCTGTATCTATAGGGTTTTTCAAGGCAATACCAGAGTGGATTGCCATGCCCTGCTGTAGAGGACTTTACCGACCCAGGGATTGGCTTCATGGCATCTCCTGCATCTTCTGCATTGCAGGTGCATTCTTTACCACTGAGTCACACAAGAGGCCCTTAGTCTGTGGTATAATCATTATTTAATTTACGATACACTCTGACTTTGTTAATGAGGGGAGGCGCATGAAAAAGTTATCAAATAAAAGCAAAAATCAAGGTTTTTTTTGTTTCTGTTTTCTTACTTTTTAATGAACGTCCCCTCATTAAGAAAATCAGAGTTTGGGTTTGACATATACACAGTGCTATATTTAAAATGGATAAACAAAAAGGACCAACTGTATAGTATAAGGGGAAAATCTCATTATAATTTCTAATGTGTTAGAAATTGTGTTAAAAATAATTACTGATCTGGATCCCTTTAATTTCTTTATCTGCTCTGATTGCTGTAGCCAAGACTTCCAAAACTATGTTGAATAGTAGGGGTGAGAGTGGGCACACTTGTCTTGTTCCTGACTTCAGGGGAGATGCTTTCAGTTTTTCACCATTGAGGATAATGTTTGCTTTGGGTTTGTCATACATAGCTTTTATTATGTTGAGGTATGTTCCTTCTATTCCTGCTTTTTGATGGGTTTTCATCATAAATGGATGTTGAATTTTGTCAAAGGCTTTCTCTGCATCTATTGAGATAATCATGTGGATTTTATTTTTCAATTTGTTAATGTGGTTTATTACATTGATTGATTTGCAAATATTGAAGAATCCTTGCATCCCTGGGATAAAGCCTACTTGATCATGATGTATGATCTTTATAACAAATGGGACCTAATTAAAATTAAAAGCTTCTGCACAACAAAGGAAACTATAAGCAAGGTGAAAAGGCAGCCTTCAGAATGGGAGAAAATAATAGCCAATGAAGCAATGGACAAACAATTAATCTCAAAAATATACAAGCAACTCCTGCAGCTGCATTCTAGAAAAATAAACGACTCAATCAAAAAGTGGGCCAAAGAACTTAACAGACATTTCTCCAAAGAAGACATAAAAATGGCTAACAAACACATGAAAAGATGCTCAACATCACTCATTATCACAGAAATGCAAATCAAAACCACAATGAGGTACCACTTTACACCAGTCAGAATGGCTGCAATCCAAAAATCTACAAGCAATAAATGCTGGAGAGGATGTGGAGAAAAGGGAACCCTCTTACACTGTTGGTGGGAATGCAAACTAGTACAGCCACTATGGAAAACAGTGTGGAGGTTCCTTAAAAAACTGAAAATAGTCCTGCCATATGACTCAGCAATCCCACTGCTGGGCATACACACCGAGGAAACCAGAATTGAAAGAGACACGTGTACCCCAATGTTCATCGCCGCATTGTTTACAATAGCCAGGACATGGAAGCAACCTAGATGCCCATCAACTGATGAATGGATAAGAAAGCTGTGGTATATATACACAATGGAATACTACTCAGCATTAAAAAAATCATTTGAATGAGTTCTACTCAGGTGGATGGAACTGGAGCCTATTATCCAGAGTGAAGTAAGCCAGAAGGAAAAGCAACAATACAGTATAATAATGCATATATATGGAATTTAGAAAGATGGTAACGAGAACCCTGCATGTGAGTCAGCAAAAGGAACGCAGATGTATAGATCAGACACGTGGACTCTGTGGAGGAGGGCAAGGGTGGGATGATATGGGAGAATCGCATTGAAACATGTTAATTACCATATGTGAAATCAATCGCCAGCCCAGAATTGATGCTCAGGGCTGGTGCACCGGGATGGCCCAGGGGGAGGGAATCGGGAGGGGGAGGGAGGAGGGTTCTGAAGGGGGAGCATATTTAAACCCATGGTGGTTTCATGTCATTGTATGGCAAAACCAACACAATAAAGTAAAGAAAATTTTAAAAAAAATAAAAAGAATTACTGATTATCAAATTAAAAGGAATATATCAAAAAGGAAATAATTTCATTTCCTTAAATTTATTTTTCAAAGAAGAAGAAGAAAATGCATTAAACATATTTTCAGAAAAGATACTTCAAAGACTACATCGCAAACTTACATAATGTTATCTAAAAATATCCATAATTCCCACTTCGGGCAACTTGTTCTAAGAAATAATTAAAAAATTATATTCATGTCCAGTACTAACTTTGTTATAATAGTGAAAAGTTGCAAGCAGTGTAGTGATAGCTTATGGTGAATAATGCTGAGCCAGCTTCAGGACCAGGGACCAGGCTTGATCACTCAGAGGTTTTGTGTGGCAAAAGTTTTTTTTTACAGTGAGAAAGGACAGAGAAAGTTTCTGACATGGACATCAGAGGGGGCAGAGAGTGCCCCACACACTAGTCTTGTCTTATCAAGGCCTTATACACTTACTAGACCCACTCCCACAACATCCATCTTCAATTAACAAGATTAGAACTAACAAGAGAAAGGTCTTACCAGACCTGCTCCCACAACATGTATCTTAAGATAACAAGATAAGGCAGAAAAGGCTCTTGTTAAGAAGGAGATACATGTCCTCAAGCAAGATACATTGTTATATAATCACTAGTACAGAGCTTAAGGAAAAACATACCTTTGAGCAAGATGTATTGTTTAGTTGTGAAGTCATTAGCTCTGGGCTTAAAGGAAAGATGACTAAGAAGATGAAAGAATGTAGGGAAAAAAAAAGAACATTTGTTCTATTCTCCTCTAGAGTCCTGGACCCCTTTCTCCTCCTGAGGGCCCCAGACCCCTTTCTCCTCCTCAAGGGCCTTGGATCACTTCATACTTGAGGGTCCCAGGCTCCTTATAAACATATTTAATACCCCATTTTTCTTTTGGAAGAATATGCCTGCTGAGGGAAAAGTGGTGGCACTCCCATTCTGTATACTTTCTGCTGGCCAGCGGCACAGGCTCTAAATTGTTGAGGCAGCATATTTTCCTTACCCTTTGATTGAAGGTTTCTGATCTGGGGACCTCAAATAATAGTTTGTGGAAGTTGTGGCATTTGTATCAGCTTGAACAACCCTTTTGTAACCTAAAAGTTTTTGTGTGGCTAGAAACAAATCCAGAAATCTGTAAACAGTTATAGATATATGTAGCAAACTGCATAAACAACAAAAAATAAAATTAAAAGTTACCTTATGTACATAGTTACACTAGTTCATTTTAGGATTGTTAGATGTCATCAGATTAAGAAGAGTTGTCACATATGATTGTTGTTGGTGAAAGTATTTGCAGAGTTAAAGTTTTTTCCTTAAGGCAGAGAAACACACCATGTGCAACCTTAAATTGATGAGGAGGAGAGCTCTCTGCAGACCCAGCAATTAGACTTATTGTGGAGGCTGGGTCAGGAGTCATCTCCAGAGTTCTTGTAATGTCTGTTGAAAGGCTGAAAGCTGAGTCACCTAGTAAGTTAATTCTTGGGCTTCAGAATCTATGTTAATATCTGCTTATGTGTGCAAAAATGGTCTGCATTAGAGAGAGTTCAAAAGGAGACAGTTCCTTTTCCTCAGGGGCAGTTTGAACCCCCATTAAAGTTATGGGTAAAAATTTACACCTCCAAGAATAATGGAAATAAAAGCAAAAGTAAACAAATGGGACCTAATTAAAATTAAAAGCTTTTGCATAACGAAGGAAACTATAAGCAAAGTGAAAGGACAGACTTTAGAATGGGAGAAAATAATAACAAATGAAGCAACTGATGAATTAATCTCAAAAATATACCAGCAACTCCTGCAGCTCAATTTCAGAAAAGTAAGTGACCCAATCAAAAAATGGGCCAAAGAACTAAACAGACATTTCTCCAAAGAAGACATAAAATGGCTAACAAACACATGAAAAGATGCTCAACATCACTCATTATCAGAGAAATGCAAATCGAAATCACAGTGAGGTGCCATCTCACACCAGTCAGGATGACTGCTATCAAAAAATCTACAAACAATAAATGCTGGAGAGGGTGTGGAGAAAAAGGAACCCTCTTATACTGTTGGTGGGAATGCAAACTAGTACAGCCACTATGGAGAACACTGTGGAGATTCCTTAAAATTCTGAAAATAGAATTGCCATATGACCCAGCAATCCCACTGCTGGGCATACACATTGAGGAAACCAGAATTAAAACAAACACATGTACCCCAGTGTTCATTGCATCAGTGTTTACAATAGCCAGGACATGGAAGCAACCTAGATGTTCATCAGCAGACAAATGGATAAGAAAGCTGTGGTACATATATACAATGCAATATTACTCAGCTATTAAAAAGAATGCATTTGAATCAGTTCTAATGAAGTGAATGAGACTGAAGCCTATTATACAGAGTGAAGTAAGTCAGAAAGAAAAAATACAAATACAGTATACTAATGCATATATATGGAATTTAGAAAGATGGTAACGATGACCCTATATGTGAGACAGCAAATGAGACATAGATGTAAAGAACAGACTTTTGGACTCTGTGGGAGAAGGCGAGGGTGGGATGATTTGAGAGAATAGCATTGAAACATGGTATTATCATATGTGAAACAGATCAACAGTCCAGGTTCGATGCATGAGACATAGTGCACAGGGCTGGTGCACTGGGATGGGATGGGGAGGGAGTTGGGAGTGGGGTTCAAGATGGGGAACCCATGTACACCCATGACTGAGTCATGTCAATGTATGGCAAAACCCACTACAATATTGTAAAGTAATTAGCCTCCAATTAAAATAAATAAATTAATTAAAAATAAAACAAATAGAAAAATAACAGGAAAAAAATTATTATTATTTTATTTATTATCATCATTATTGTTACAAGGTTATTATAAGATATCGACTATAGTTCCCTGTGTTATATAGGAAAACTTTGTTGCTTGTTGCATATCTTTGTTTTTTAATTAGAAATCTATCATCTTATTCATACCAAGTCAGATAAGAGGAATCAAAATGTCACAACTGATTAGTTAGGCAAGAATTCATAAGTTTTCTAAAGTATATACATTATACATATGTGCCAGTGCCAAGTCACTCAGTCATGTCTGACTCTTTGTGACCTCGTGGATCATAGCCGACCAGATCCTCTGTCCATGGGATTCACCAGGTAAGAATACTGGAGTAGGCAGCCATTTTCTTCTCCATATATATATGTATACAAAAACTTTTCTATAAGATATGGAGATGTTGGAAAACATAAACTAAATGAAATGGTAGCACTGAATATGAAGTAGGAAAACTGAGACAACTTGGATAAAAATAAAAGATTTTCATGTAGTTCAGTTGTTTTACAAGCATGGCTGCTCATTAGAAACATATTTGGAGCTCTGGCAAAAAAAAAAAAGAAAAGCAATACCTGGGCATCTATATTTTTTCAAAAAATTTCAAGATAATTCTTTTTTTTAATTAGTTTTGCCAAACAATGACATGATATCACCATGGGTTTACATATGCTCCCCCTCCAGAACCCCCCTCCCTCCTCCCTCCCCCCAGGAAATCTCGTTGCACCAGCCCCGAGAATCAATCCTGGGCTGGCGATTGATTAGACATATGATAATTAACATGTTTCAATGCCATTCTCCCATATCATCCCACCCTTTTCCTCATCCACAGAGTCCACGAGTCTGTTCTATACATCTGCGTTCCTTTTGCTGTCTCGCATGCCGGGTTCTCGTTACCGTCTTTCTAAATTCCATATATATGCGTTAATATACTGTATTGTTGTTTTTCCTTCTGGCTTACTTCACTCTGGATAATGGGCTCCAGTTTCGTCCACCTGAGTAGAACTCATTCAAATGAATTTTTTTTAATGCTGAGTAATATTCCATTGTGTATATGTGCCACAGCTTTATTATCCATTCATCAGTTGATGGGCATCTAGGTTGCTTCCATGTCCTGGCTATTGTAAATAAAGCAGCGATGAACATTGAGGTACACGTGGCTCTTTCAATTCTGGTTTCCTCGGTGTATATGCCCAGCAGTGGGATTGCTGGGTCATATGGCAGGTCTATTTGCAGCTTTTTAAGGAACCTCCACACTGTTTTCCATAGTGGCTGTACTAGTTTGCATTCCCACCAACAGTGTAAGAGGGTTCCCTTTTCTCCACATCCTCTCCAGCATTTATTGCTTGTAGATTTTTGGATTGCAGTCATTCTGAGAGGTGTAAAGTGATATCTCATTGTGGTTTTGATTTGCATTTCTCTGATAATGAGTGATGTTGAGCATCTTTTCATGTGTTTGTTAGCCATTTTTATGTCTTCTTTGGAGAAATGTCTGTTAAGTTCTTTGGCCCACTTTTTGATTGGGTCGTTTATTTTCCTAGAATGGAGTTGCAGGAGTTGCTTGTATATTTTTGAGATTAATTGTTTGTCTGTTGCTTCATTGGCTATTATTTTCTCCCATTCTGAAGGCTGTCTTTTCACCTTGCTTATAGTTTCCTTCTGGATTTTAAAAAGTGATACAGTTTTTTTTTATTAAATGGCAGTTTTGGTAATATAGAGTTCTATTAATTTCCTGTTGACCAATCGTGATGCAATGGTATTAAGTGAAAGTGTGTGTGTTTGTCTCTCAGTTGTGTCCGACTCTTTGTGACTCCACAGACTGTAACCTTCCAGGCCTCTGTGTCCATGTGATTCTCTAGGCAAGAATACTGGAGTGGATTGCCATTCCCTTCTCCAGTTAAGTGAGTAATAGTTACATAATCACAATAATAAAATGTGTTTAACAATTTTCACAATCAATAGGCAGACAAAAATTAGAAGATAATTATAATTGCAAGCTATAATGGAAACATGATTAACCTAACAATATAAAATAATTACATATGGTTTGGGAGGTCAAGCAGAGTGATGTGGTAAGTTGAAGTGCGTACATGCACATGTTTTCATCTTCCCTGCCAGTCTATGTCTTTTGGTTGGTTCATTTAATCTATTTACATTTAAAGTAATTATCAATATGTATGGATTTGAGAGTTGGACCATAAAAAAGGCTGAGGGCCACAAAACTGATATTTTCAAACTGTGGTGTTGGAGAAGACTCCTGAGAGTCCCTTGGACAGAAAGAAGACCAAACCAGTCAATCCTAAAGGAAATCAACCCTGAATAGTCACTGAAAGGCCTGATGCTAAAGCTGAAGCTCCAATAATTTGGCCACTTGAAGGGGAGGTGGGATTCACTCGAAAAGACACTGATGCTGGGAAAGATTGAGAGCAGGAGGAAAAGGAGGTGATAGTTGATGAGATGGTTGGATGGCTTCATTGATGCCATGGACATGGATTTGAGCAAACTCCAAGAAATGGTGGAAGACAGGGAAGCCTGGAATGCTGAAGTCCATCGGATCACAGAGTCGGACATATCTGAGCAACTGAACAACAACAATGATCCTATTACCATTTTTTAAATTTTTATGAGTTTATTTTCTATAGGTCTTTTCCTTCTCTTGTGTTTCCTATCTGGAGAATTTTTTTTAGCATTTGTTGTAAAGCTGGTTTGGTGGTGCTGAATTCTCTTAACTTTCACTTGTCTGGAAACCTTTTGACTTTCCCATCAAATCTGAATGAGTCTTCCATGGAGAGTATTCTTGGTTGTAGGTTCTTACTTTTCATAACTTTAAATATATCATTCAATTCCCTTCTGGTTTGTAGAGTTTCTGTTGAGAAATCAGTGGATAACCTGATGGGAGTTCCCTTGTATGTTGTCATTTTTCTCTTGTTGCTTTTAATATTTTATCTTTATCTTTAATTTTTGTCAGTTTGATTACTATGTGGCTCAGAGTGTTCCTCTTTGGGTTCATCCTGCCTGGGACTCTCTGTGATTCCTGGACTTTGTTGACTATGTCCTTTTCCATATTAGGGAAGTTTTCAGCTATTATCTCTTCAAATATTTTCTCAGGTCCTTCCTTTCTATCTTCTGCTTCTGGGACTCCTATAATGTGAATGCTTGTGCATTTAATGTTGTCCCAAAGGTCTTTTAGGCTGTCTTCATTTCTTTTTATTCCCTTTTCTATATTCTGTTCTGCAGCAGTGATTTCCACTGTTCTGTCCTCCAGGTCATTTATCTGTTCTTCTGCCTCAGTTACTCTGCCACTGATTTTTTAAAAAAATTTTTCTTTACATTATCATGTTGGTTTTGCAATACATTGACATGAATCCGCCATGGGTATACATATGTTCCCCTTCCAGAACCCCCCTCCCACCTCCCTCCCTATTCCATCTTTCTGGGTCATCCCAGTGCACCAGCCCTGAGCATCCTGTATCAAGCATCAAACCTGGGCTGGCGATTGATTTCACATATGATAATTTACATGTTTCAATGCCATTGATTTTTTCTAGTGCATTATTATCTCTGTTTCTTTATTCTTTAGTTATTGTAGGTCTTTGGCAAACATTTCTTGCATCTTCTTCCTTGTTTTCCTGAGATCTTGGGTCATCTTCTCTATCATTATTCTGAATTCTTTTTCCTGGTAGTTTGCCTATCTCCACTTCATTTAGTTGTTTTTATGTGGTTTTATCTTGTTTCTTCATCTTGGACATAACTTTCTGCTTTTTAATCCTGATTAACTTTCTGTAATGTGGTTTTCGTTTTAGCCACTGTAGAACTGTGTTTCTTCTTGCTTCTTCTGCCTGCACTATGATGGAGGAGGCTAAGAGGCTTGTGTAAACTTCCTGATGCGAGGAACCTGTGGTGGGAAAAATTAAAAAACTTGCTTTGATGGGCAGGGCCTTGAACAGTAAAGTTTTAATCCAGTTATCTGCTGATGGTTGGGGTTGCACTTCTCCCCTGGTAGTTGCTTGGCCTGAGGCAATCCAGCCACGTGGTCTACAGTTTCTTTGATCGGGTTATTGGCAACCTAAAAGAGGGCTTACACCAAGAGGGAACTTCCTGGACTGCTGCTGCCAGTGCCCCCATCCTGGTGGTGAGCACCTGGTGGCCCATGCCTCCACAGGAGACCCTTCAAAACAGTAGTAGTTTTGGTTCAGTCTCCTGTGGGGTCACTGCTTCTTTCTTCTTGGTCTTGGTGTATGCAAGATTTTGCTTGTGTCCTCCAAGACTAGAGTCTCTGTTTCTCCCAATCCTGTAGAAGTTCTATAATCAAATCCCACTGGCCTTCAAGTTCATATTCTCTGGGGATTCCCAGACATTTTGTCAGATACCCAAGCTGAGAAGGCTGACATGGGGTCCAGAACCTTCACAACAGTGGGAGAACTTCTTTGATATTATTGTTCTCCAATTTGTGGGTCACCAACCTATTGAGAGAGTCATTTAGTCATTTACTAGGCAGGTTGATAAGAAGTCTAGGGGTCCCCAAGGAGAGAGGATTCTGGAATTCTCAAGGAGGAGAGAAGGAAAACCTTTTTTCCCCCTCTGCATTCCTTAGTCTTGGTCAATTACACAACTCAGTTAAACTCTATACTAGAGGTTATACAGAAATAATATATCCAGCTGGAGGACAGTTTCTCCTTCCTGAAAACCTTCTGAGTAATCCTGATATCTTAGAATGTATATTATGGGACTGGGTCTGGAGAATCTTTCTATTGTCAAATGCTAATCCTGTTAATTCAAATCCTGAAAGATGATGCTGTGAAAGTGCTGCACTCAATATGCCAGCAAATTTGGAAAACTGAGCAATTGTCACAGGACTGGAAAAGGTCAGTTTTCATTCTTATCCCAAAGAAAGGCAATGCTAAAGAATGCTCAAACTACCACACAATTGCACTCATCTCACACACTAGCAAAGTGATGCTAAAAATTTTCCAAGCCCTCTTCAGCAATACGTGAACTGTGAACTTCCAGATGTTCAAGCTGGTTTTAGAAAAGGCAGGGTAATCAGAGATCAAATTGCCAACATCTGATGTATCATTGAAAAAGCAAGAGAGTTCGAGAAAAACATCTATTTCTGTTTTATTTGCTATGGCAAAGACTTTGCCTATGTGGATCACAATAAACTGTGGAAAATTCTCAAAGAGATGGGGTATCAGACCATCTGACCTGTCTCTTAAAAAACCTGTATGCAGGTCAGGAAGTAACAGTTAGAAATGGACATGGAACAACAGACTAGTTCCACATAGGGAAAGGAGTATGTCAAGGCTGTATATTGTCACCCTACTTATTTAACTTATATGCAGAGTACATCATGAGAAAAGCTGGTCTGGAAGAAGCACAAGCTGGAATCAAGATTGATGGGAGAAATATCAATAACCTCAGATATGCAGATGACACCACCCTTATGGCAGAAAGTGAAGAGGACCTAAAAAGCCTCTTGATGAAAGTGAAAGAGGAGAGTGAAAAAGTTAACTTAAAGCTCAACATTCAGAAAACTAAGATCATGGCATCTGGTCCCATCACTTCATGGGAAATAGATGGGGAAACAGTGGAAACTGTCAGACTTTATTTTTGGGGCTCCAAAATCACTACAGATGGTGATTGCAGCCATGAAATTAAAAAGATGCTTACTCCTTGGGAGGAAAGTTATGATCAGCTTAGATAGAATATTGAAAAGCAGAGACATTACTTTGTCAGCAAAAGTCCATCTAGTCAAGGCTATGGTTTTTGCAGTAGTCATGTATGGATGTAAGAGTTGGATGGTGAAGAAGCTGAGCACTGAACAACTGATGCTTTTGAACTGTGGTGTTAGATAAGACTCTTAAGATTCCCTTGGACTGCAAGAAGATCCAACCAGTCCATCCTAAAGGACATCAGTCCTGGGTGTTCATCAGAAGGACTGATGTTGAAGCTGAAACTCCAATACTTTGGCCATCTCATGCAAAGACTTGACTCATTGGAAATGACCCTAATGCTGGGAACGATTAGGGGGCAGGAGGAGAAGGGGATGACAGAGGATGATATGGCTGGATGGCATCACTGACTTGATGGACATGAGTTTGAGTAGACTGTGGGAGTTGGTGATTCACAGGGAGGCCTGGTGTGCTGGGATTCATGGGGTCCCAAAGAGTTGGACAGGACTGAGCAACTGAACTAACTGAAGTGAATCCTGTTATCTAAAAGTGTAAATTATGGGAGTATATCTGGTGAAGTTTTTACAAGGATTATATAATAATGTATCCTTCCTGAGGACAGTCTCTGGATTAAACTTTCTGGCTAATCCTGTTATCTCAAAATGTAAATTATGGGAGTAAATTTGCTGAGGTCTGTACAATCTCTAGACATTCTTTTGATTCAGTATATTACTCCACTGCTAACTCTAGCAAAGGGGTACTCTTTCTGCCCACTTCTGATGTCTATTTCAGAAGCTTTCTCTGTCCCTTTTATACAACTCTTGCACAAATGCCCTGAGAAATCAAGCCTCATCTCTGGCCTTGGATTGAATTCTTCTCTTCTGGAGGCCAAGAACCCCAGCGTCTTTTCGTGGTTCAGGAACAACCTTTCACTATCAGGTATGGGATTTGATTTTATTGTAATTGTGCCCCTCCTATCATCTCACTGAAGCTTTTTTCTTTGTCTTGAACATGTAGTATCTTTTTTGTTGTTTTTTGTTGTTGGGTTCTTTCTGGCTCTTACTGATGGTTGTTAAACAGCTAGTTGTGATTTTGGTACTCTCACAGTAGGAGATAAGCACCCATCTTTATACTCCATCGTCTCAAGTCAGAAGCCCTTGAATGTTGAGTTTTAAGTCAACTTTTCCACTCCTCTTTTTCACCTTCATCAAGAAGCTCTTTAATTCCTTTTCACTTTCTGGCATTAGAGTGGCATCATCTGCATATCTGAGGTTGTTGATATTTCTCCCAGCAATTTTTATTCCAGCTGTGATCCATCCAGCCTAGCATTTCACATGATATACCCTGCATATAAGTTAAGTAAGCAGGGTGACAATTTATAGCCTTAACTTTCTCCTTTCCCAATTTTGAATCAGTCCATATCAAAGTAGACTCTTTATTAAACTTTGTACCACGTTCGAATAATTCACAATTATTGTCTCCTTTATCACAATTGATTAACTGTTTAGTTGTTTCAGGAATCTCATTTAGGGCTTTGTAAAATAACTCTCAATATCACTAAAGTAGATATATTTTCATTTACATACTTTTCCCTCCAAAATCTAAGGCAGTGATTAGTTTAGCCTAAGTATCACATGATTTCTTAAGAGCCAAGTGCATATTTAGGTACTCCTTCTAGAATTAAGAATCTTTGCAGTCACAAATCTAAGAACTACTTAGACCTCCAATATCCAGTTGGAATATCTAGGGTAAATATTACAGTGGTCCAAACTAGGATAATGGCTGGGAGATGAAGGAAAATGAACATACTACAGGTATATTTCAGAGGCAGACTTGGTAGATTGGTGATTGGTTGTAGGAGTTAAAGGAGAGAGAAGGATCAAATACAGTGGCAAGGATTCTGACAAGAAAACCCAAATGAGGAGGAGACGTGAGGGGATTGGGGTTCTGTTTTGTGTATATAGAATCTAATGTCTTCTGAAAGTACCTAGAAAATATTAGCCATATAGGTCAGAATCAAAAAGATATTATAAAACAAAAGTAAAAAAACCCTGACAGTGGTTAGAATCATTAAGGAAAAGAGCAGAGATTGAAAAAAAATAAGGATTAAGATAAACCTGAGAAAAATGATATCTAATGATTAAATATAGAAATTGAATCCTAGAGAGTGTCAGAAAATGAAGATGAGAAGGTGAAAGAAAAAATGGAGACAAAGTGGCTTCACTGACATGAAAAGACAAAAGCTGTTTTATACATAAAAGAAGGTAGAATCTATAGGCCTGTTATTGAAATTATAAATAAGGTTAGTATAAAAACTTGTCCAGTCTTTTTTTTTTTTTTTGCAACCAGGTTACTGGGGACCTTGGTAAGAGTAGTTTCAGTGGAAAAAATGTGAGCAACAATGAGACTGCAGTAAACTGAAGAGCAATGGGAGGTACTTAGTCCTGGGTCCACACACAATAAGCATACTAGAAATGTCCACTACCACCATGTGTAGATAGGCAGAAGTGCAGCTAAAAAGTGTAAGAAAAGAAAATAGAGAAGATGGCCACTGGAAGAGTACATAGAAGTCCAAGAAAAGCTTATGCTTCTTTTAGGAAGAAAAGTCTTACAAGTATTTAAATACTTAATGGAAGGAGTCAATAAAAAAGACGACATTAAAGAGAGGAGTAAAAGCACAGGAGGCAAGAATATACAATGGGGAAAAGACAGCCTCTTCAGTAAGTGGTGCTGGGAAAACTGGACAGCTCCATGTAAAAGAATGGAATTAGAACACTTCCTAACACCACACACAAATATAAACTCAAAATGGAGTAAAGACCTAAATGTAAGACCAGAAAGTATAAAACTCTTAGAGAATACTTAGGCAGAACACGCAATGACATAAATCAAAGCAAGATCCTCAGTGATCTACCTCCTAGAATAATGGAAATAAAAAGAAAAGTAAACAAGTGGGATCTAGTTAAATTTAAAAGTTTTTGCACAGCAAAGGAAACTATAAACAAGGTGAAAAGACAACTCTTAGAATGGGAGAAAATAGTAGCAAATGAAACAACTGACAAAGGATAAATTTCCAAAATATACAAGATCATGCAACTCAATGCCAGAAAAGCAAATAATCCAATCAAAAAGTGGGAAAGAAACCTAAACAGATATTTCTCCAAAGAAGACATACAAATGGCTAAAAAACACATGAAAAGATGTTCAACACCATTCATTATTAGAAAAATGCAAATGAAAACTACAATGAGATATCACCTAACAGCAATCAGAATGGTCATCATCAAAAAGCCTACAAACAATAAATACTGGAGAGGGTGTGGAGAAAAGGGAACACTCTTGCACTGTTGGTGGGAATGTAAATTAATACAGCCACTATGGAAGATGGTATGGAGATTTCTTTAAAAACTAGGAACAATCCCATTCCTAGGTGTATACCCTGAGGAATCAAAAACTGAAAAAGACACATGTATCCCATTGATCTTTGTAGCATTATTTACAATAGCTAGAATATGGGGGCAACCTAGATGTCCATCAACAGATAAATGGGTAAAGTTGTGGTACATATACACAATGCAATATTACTCAGTCATAAAAAGGAACACATTTGAGTCAGTTCTAATGAGGTGGATGAACCTAGAGCCTATTATACAGAGTGAAGTAAGTCAGAAAGAGATAGATAAATATTGTATACTAATGCCTATATGTGAAATCTAGAAAAATGGTACGGATGAATGTATTTTCAGGGCAACAAAGGAGGAACAGACACAGAGAATAGACTTATGGACATGGGGAGAGAGGAGGAGAGAGTGAGATGTATTAGACAATAACATGGAAACTTACATTACCATATGCAAAATAGACAAACAACAGGAATTTTCTATATGTCTCAAGAAACTCAAACAAGGGCTCTGTATCAACCTAGAGGGGTGGGATGGAGAGGGACATGGGAGGCAGGTTCAAAAGGGAGGGGATATGTGTATACCTATGGCTGATTCATGCTAAGTTTTGATAGAAAACAGTAAAATTCTGTAAAGCAATTATTCTTCAATTAAAAATAAATAAAATTTTTAAAAAGAGAAAGAAGAGAAAAAGGTTAAAGCATGATCCCTGAAAGGGAAAAAAGGATGGAAACTAGAGTTGAAATGAAGGGGTAACTTTAACATATCTTCTTCCATAAGAGGAGGTAAGAAGATAGAAACTTAGAAGAGAGAAGAGGACAGATATGGAGGAAGAGAAGAATTAGGAGTAGGAAATACATAAGGGAATCATCAACATTTAATGGGTGCTTTTTCAAATGATGTAACTGATCCTCTGTAAGATTAATTTCACCTAACGAGTGGCAGAAACTGAATTTAAAATCAATTTTAAATATTGATATTTCTTATCCATTCTGGAGGTCAGACAGTAGGGGATATGGAAAACCAAAAGTTTAAGAAGAATGCAAGTGGTTTGACATAGTCAAAGCAAAGAATGAGAGAAAAGCAACTCAGTAAACAAAAATGTTGAGTGTCCATAGGAATTGAAGACATAAAGTTTTAGTAGCAACAATCTGCACAGGCAAATTATTTTTCTCCAGCAAAGTTCCACTGGAGTTGTGAAAAATACAAAGTTGAGATTTTGTAATCATGCAGACTCAGGAAGACAATGGTAAAAATAAGTTGAAGATACAGGTGAATAAGAGGCTAAAATAATTAAACATGAAATCCAAGGTTAACAATAAGAAATGAAATTTGGAAAGACTAACGAAGGAGAACCTAGTCAAGGGATTGGGTTTTCCTAGATGGAACCTTTTTAGATATACCATTGAGGTTAATATATTGACTAAAATAAAATGGGACTTGAGTAAGCACTTTCTAATAAATTAATGAAAGAAAGACAACCAGGCCCAACCATGTGGAAATATAAGGCCATACAGGACATTTGACTAAGATCTCTCCTTCATAAATAATTCTAAACTTTTTTGTTAAATGTCCAATAAGACCTGATGGTAACCCAATGGGTTGACAACTTTCCTAGATAAAATATTGTGTGTACTCCTTCAAAATTTTCTCAGGAAAGCTAAGAGAAAGGAAAGCTTCTGCTACTCACAATCTGCTCCATAATAGCTCTGTACCCTCAACCCATTAATTTCACTTTTATGTCAGGAATTTTTCATCCTATTTATTCTCAGAATAAGGTGTATCTTATTTCTAGGGTTATCATTACTTCTTTAAAACTTAGAAGTGGACTCTGTGGAAGAGGGCAAGGGTGGGAGGATATGGGAGAATGGCATTGAAACATGTTAATTACCATATGTGAAATCAATTGCCAGTCCAGAATTGATGCTCAGGGCTGGTGCACCGGGATGGCCCAGGGGGAGGGAATCGGGAGGGGGGAGGGAGGGGGGTTCTGGAGGGGGAGCATATGTAAACCCATGGTGGTTTCATGTCATTGTATGGCAAAACCAACACAATAAAGTAAAGAAAATTAAAAAAAAAAGAAAAAAAGGAAAAAACTTAGAATCTTTGAGTGTTTCCTCATAGCATAGCTAAAACATTAATATTTCAAAAGAACTTTCCAAATGTTAAAAAACAATATAAAAGTTTTAAGAAGGAGAGGGTTAATAGTCTGATTCACTTCTTTCAAGCTGCTTCTCCAAACTCACCTTAGTCTTACACTAAATTAGAGTCCCTGAGATCATTATGGACAAGGACCTAATTTATGGAAAATGAGATATTTTTATGGACACTATTCAGAGACCTACTTATTCTAAAAACTGAATCTTCATCTGTATATTTTTGGAGAATTTTAATCCTTGAACTGTATTGCATTTTAAGAGGCTTCATCTGAACACATGAAATCTCTGGAGG
Organism: Antilocapra americana; assembly: GCA_007570785.1. Taxonomy (NCBI): domain Eukaryota; kingdom Metazoa; phylum Chordata; class Mammalia; order Artiodactyla; family Antilocapridae; genus Antilocapra; species Antilocapra americana. The sequence continues at coordinate 84,036 of ML661353.1, read as the reverse complement.
TTATTGTTGTAATTAATTATTAATGTTCTTTATTATGAATGTGATAACTCATTGCAAAATTCAAAGATAAAATCAGAAACTCAAAAAATAAAATGGAAAACTAAAAAAAATTTCAGTCCTTTCCCCCTTAAGTTTAGATTTTTGACAAGTAAAAATTTTCAGGAAGAGCTGTTTTCTAGGGGAGGCTTTCAAGATGGTAGGGGAATAAGATGGGGAAATCAGCTTTTCCCCAACAAATACATCAAAAACTCATCTGCATGTGAAACAACTCCACAGAACATATATTAAATGCTGGCAGAGGACCCCAGACTTCCAAGAAGGCAAATCAATTCTTCTCAGAATGAGATAAGGCAGAAGATAAACACAAAAAACAAGAGAAATGATTTGGGGATGGGGACCTGCTTCCCAGGAAGGGAGTTGTGAAGGAGGAAAAGTTTCCACACACTCAGAAGCCCTCTCACAAGGGGGAGTCTTGGGAGGGCAGCAGAACCTCAGAGAGCAGTGAAACAGTGGGTGCTCAGAAGGCAAAACAAAGAGAATTCACCACAGAGATTGTGTTGAAGGGCACTTCCCAGCTGAGAAGCTGCTCACAAACTCACAGTTGCTTTAGAGAGTGAGGAATGGGTACAAAGACTTGGGTTTCAGGGGTCAGATCTCAGGAATAGTACTGGGGTTGACTGCCATGAAGATACTGTGAGGGGACTAGTGTGAAACAGTGGAGGAATACCAGAGAAAAGCCTGGGCCCAAGAGAAGGAAAAAATCATTATCGTGGGAAGGCTCTAATGCTGCACTCTAACTCCACCTGCTAGCAGAATAAAGGACCCCACCTTAGTGAATGCCAAACGAGGGTGAGCCAGCTGTGGTCTGCAGCTCCAGAGGTAGAGAAGTAGGCTTGAGTGCCAAAGGTGGAATATGGGGGGCTGCTACAACTTTGGCCCCAGGGATTGCAGCTACCCCCAAACTATGAGTAGCTGCAGGTCATTGCCCATGTCTTCCTGGGAGCCTAAGTGACTTGGCCCTACCAAGGGTGTCGCAACCCAGGACCAACTCTCCTGGGGAAGTGCAAGGCCTGCCTCAGATTGTGGCAACCTTCCACAGGTACCAGCCATGGCAGACAATCCCAACACAGCCCAGCTGTGTCTGCTGACCCCTCCCACTCCCCACTTACAACTGAGCAGTTGGGCCCTAAGAAGTGGCTACTTACACCCCCTCATGTCTTGGCAGAGAACATACCCTGAAAAGCAACATATAGCAGAAGTGGGCCCAATTGGAACACCAGGAGGTCTGTGAGTAAAGGAAAGAGCGGGAAACTGCCCTTGCAGTTGCAGGGGAAGTGGATTAAATCCCCACAATTAGCCTGAGACTGTGGGATATGGGTGCAATTGTAGACTTTTAGAGCAAGTACAAGCTGGATCAAGACAAGATCTGAGACTGAGCTGGCCCCATACAGTTCACAATCTTGGAGGACTTTCTGGGTAGGAAAACTGACTAGTTAGGGGAAGTCAAAACATTCACAGACAAGCAAATACAAAGAGAATTCAGCATCATCATACCAGCTTTACAGCAAATGCTAAAGGAGCTTCTCTAGAAAGGAAAACACAAGAGGAGGAAAGGACTACATAAAAAAAAGCCAGAGCAATAAATTAAATGGCAATAGGATTATATATATCAACAATTACCTTAAATACAAATGGACTAAATACTCCAAGCAAAAGACATAGATTGGCTGAATGGATACAAAACAAAGACCGATACAGTCTGAATGGACTAAGATAGGGTTTTCCAGAATATGATAGCATTTGAAATCAAAACTATAATTAACCTAGATGCCCATCAACTGACGAATGGATAAGAAAGCTGTGGTACATATACACAATGGAATATTACTCAGCATTAAGGAAAAATTCATTTGAATCAGTTCTACTCAGATGGATGAAACTGGAGCCCATTATCCAGAGTGAAGTAAGCCAGAAGCAAAAACAACAATACAGTATATTAACGCATATATATGGAATTTAGAAAGATGGTAACGAGAACCCAACATACGAGACAGCAAAAGGAACGCAGATGTATAGAATAGACTCGTGGACTTTGTGGATGAGAGTAAGGGTGGGATGATATGGGAGAAGGGCATTTAAGCATGTTAATTTTCATATGTCTAATCAATCGCCAGCCCAGGATTGATGCTCAGGGCTGGTGCAGCGAGATTTCCCAGGGGGGAGGGAGGAGGGAGGGGGGTTCTGGAGGGGAAGCATATGTAAACCCATGGTGATATCATGACAATGTATGTCAAAAACAATTAAAAAAAATTTCTTAAACAAAAGCCCCGGCCAGATGTCTTCACAGGTGAATTCTACCAAATGTTTAGGAAAAATTAACACTTATCCGGATTAAATTCTTCCAGAAAATTGTAGAGGAAAGAAAAATCCCAAGCTTATTCTACAAGGCTGCCACCACCCTGATGGCCAAACTAGACAAAGATGTCACAATAAAACAATAATAAGGTCAATATCACTGATGAACATAGATGCAAAAATCCTCAACAGAATTCTAACAAACAAAATCCAACAACTGATTAAAAATATCATACATCATGATCAAGTGGACTTTATCCCAGGTATGCAAGGATTCTTCAATATATGTAAATCAATCAATGTGATACAACATATTAACAAATAGAAAGATAAAACCTTATCTCAATACAGACAGAGAAAACTTTTGACAAAACTCACCATCCATTGATGATTAAAAAAACTTCTCCAGAAAGTAGGCATAAAAGTAGTATACCTCTACATGATAAAGGCCATATACAACAAATCCACAGCCAACATTATTCTCAAAGGTGAAAAATGGAAAATATTTATTCTACGATCTGGAAGAAGACACGGGTAACCCACTCTCACCACTATTATTCAACGTAGTTTTGGAAGTCCTAGCCACAGCAATCAGAGAAGAATAATAAATAAAAAATAAAACTTTCACTGTTTCATATGACATGAAAACCCTAAAGAGGCTACCAGAAAGTTACTAAAGCTAATCAATGAATATAGTAAAGCTATAGGATATAAAATTAATACACAGAAATCCTTTGCATTCCTATATACTACTAATAAAAAATAAATAAAAATTAAGGACTTAACAGACATTTCTCCAAAGAAGACATAAAAATGGTTAACAAACACATGAAAAGATGCTCAACATCACTCATTATCAGAGAAATGCAAATCAAAACCATAATGAGGTATCACTTTACACCAGTCAGAATGACTGTAATCCAAAAGTCTACAAGCAATAAATGCTGGAGAGGATGTGGAGAAAAGAGAACCCTCTTACACTGTTGGTGGGAATGCAAACTAGTACAGCCACTATGGAAAACAGTGTGGAGGTTCCTTAAAAAACTGAAAATAGACCTGGCATATGACCCAGCAATCCCACTGCTGGGCATATACACCGAGGAAAACAGAATTGAAAGAGCCACATGTACCCCAGTGTTCATCGCTGCATTGTTTACAATAGCCAGGACATGGAAGCAACCTAGATGCCCATCAACTGACGAATGGATAAGAAAGCTGTGGTACATATACACAATGGAATATTACTCAGCATTAAAAAAATGCATTTGAATCAGTTCTACTCAGGTGGATGGAACTGGAGCCCATTATCCAGAGTGAAGTAAGCCAGAAGCAAAAACAACAATACAGTATATTAACGCATATATATGAAATTTAGAAAGACGGTAACGAGAACCCAGCATGCTAGACAGCAAAAGGAATGCAGATGTATAGAACAGGCTCGTGGACTCTGTGGATGAGGGTAAGGGTGGGATGATATGGGAGAATGACATTGAAACATGTTAATTATCATATGTCTAATCAATCACCAGCCCAGGATTGATGCTCAGGGCTGGTGCATCGAGATTTCCCTGGGGGAGGGAGGAGGGGGAGGAGGGAGGGGTTTCTGGAGGGGGAGCATATGTAAACCCATGGCGATATCATGTCATTTTAAAATAAAAAAAATTAAGGAAAAAATCCCATTCACCACTGCAACAAAAAGAATAAAATACTATAAATATTTATATACCTAAATGTACCTAAAGAGACAAAAGCTCTATATGCAGAAAAATATAAGACATTGATGAAAGAAATCAAAGATTATGCAAAGTGATGTAGAGATATACTACATCAAGATTCAGTATTGTGAAAATGACTATTACCCACAGCTGTCTATAGATTCAATGTAATCCCTGTCAAACTATTATGTAGTTCATAGAACTAGAACAAATAATTTCACAATTTGTTTGAAAGTAAAAAGATATTTTATAGCCAATGCAAACTTTAGAAAGTATATAGAGCTGGAGAAATAAACCCTCCTGATTTTAGACTATACTACAAAGCTACATTCATGAAGACAGCATGGTACTGGCAAAAAAAAAAAAAACACAGAAATATAGATCAATGGGACAAGACAGAAGGCTGGGAGATAAATCCACTCACCTATGGTTACATTATCTTCCACAAAGGAGGCAAAAATATACAATGGATTAAAGACAGTCTCTTCAACAAAGAGTACTGGGGTAAGTGGATAGCCACATGTAAACGAATGAAATCAGAATACTTCTTAACACCATATACAGAAATAAACTCAGAATGAACTAAAGGCTTAAATGTAGGACCAAAAACTATAAAACTCTCAAAGGAAAGCATAGGTAGAACACTCTTTGATATAAATCACAGCAAGATCCTCTATTACCCACCTCCTAAAGTAATGGAAATCAAAACGCAAAATAAACAAGTGGGACCTAATTAAACTCGAAAGATTTTGCACATGAAAGAAACTGTAAACAAGGTAAAAAGACAACCCTCAGAATGGGAGAGGATAATAGCAAATGAAACAGCTGACAAAGGATTAATCTCCAAATTATACAAGCAGCTCATGCAGCTCAATTCCAGAAAAACAAACAACCCAATAAAAAAATCGACAGAAGACCCAAGCAGACATTTCTCCAAAGAAGACATACAGATGGCTGTTTAACACATGAAAATATACTCAACATTGATCATTAGCAGAGAAATGCAAATCAAAGCTACGAGTTATCACCTCACACCGGTCAGAATTCAGTTCTGTCGCTCAGCCGTGTCTGACTCTTTCTGACCCTATGGACTACAGCACACCAGGCTTCCCTGTCCAACACCAACTTCTGGAGCTTGCTCAAACTCATCTGCAGCTAGTCAGTTATGCTCTCCAACCATCTCATCCTCTATCATCTCCTGCTCCTCCTGCTTGCAATCCTTCCCAGCATCAGGTTCATTTTCAATAAGTCAGTTCTTTGCATCAAGTGGCCAGTCAGAATTGCCATCATTTAAAAAAAGCTGTAAACAATTAATGCTGGAGAGAGTGTAGAGCAAAGTGAACCCTCTTGCCCTGTTGGTGGGAACATGAATTGATGCAGCCAGTATGGAGAACAGTATGGTCATTGCTTTAGGAAACTAGGAATAATACCACTGTGTGTGTGTGCTCAGTTATGCCCAACTCTGCGACCCCATGGACTGTAGACTGCCAGGCTCCTTTTTCCATAGGATTTTCCAGACAAGAATAATGGAGTGGGTTGCTAAATCTTACTCCAGGGGATCTGCCCAGCTCAGGAATCAAATCTGCATCTCTTGCATCTCCTGCATTGGCAGATGGATTCTTCACCACTAGTGCCACCTAGAAGCCCCATGGCTACCAATATGACTCAACAATCTCAATATTTGGCATATACACTGAGGAAACCATAAGTGAACAAAACATAAGTACACCCAATGTTCATTGTAGCACTATTTACAATAGCTAGGACATAGAAGCAGCCTAGATGTTCAGTTACAGAAGAATGCATAAAGAAGATGTGGTACATATATTACACAGCTATAAAAAGGGATGCATTTGAGTCAATTCTAATGAGGTGGATGAAACTAGAGCCTATTATATAGAGTGAAGTAAGTCAGATAGAGACAAATATTATCATATATTAATGCATATATATTTGGAATCTAGAAAGATGATAATTAAGATCCTATTTGCATGGCAGCACAGGAGACACTGACATAAAGAACAGACTTCTGGACACAATAAGGGAAAGAGAGGGTGGGATGATTTGAGAGAGAAGCATTGAAACATATACATTACAATATGTAAAATAGATAGCTAGCGGGAATTTACTGTATGATGCAGGGAACCCTAATCCTGTGCTCTGTGACAACCTTAAGGGGTTGGATGGGGTGGAAGGTGGGATGGAGGTTCAAGAGGGAGGAGACATATGTATACATATGGCTGATTCATGTTGAAAGATGGCAGAAATCATCACAACATTGCAATTCTCTTCCAATTAAAAATAAAATAAAAATTTAAAAAATAGTTTAGTATTACTGTTAATAATTATTGTAATAGCTCATTTTCTAATATAGGTTCTTCAATAATTGTTTCTAGACTTAATGTGTCAATACTAATTGACACCATACGTCTTAAGTAATGAACACTTAGAATCAGTCAGTCTTGGGTATAGAAGCTCTAGGATAAATAAATTGCTTATTGTTTCATGGGACATAAACATAATACATGATAAAAAGCTGTAAACATGTGTTACATGAATGAAAAGCATTATTAGGACCATCTTCCTATTGAGGCAGCTGAGTCCTTGAAAGATGCAATAACTTGTCTGTCTTCACACATGGAAAGCAGTAGAATTCAATATGCTGTTTGAAACCATTCTTTCATTTCTTCATTTTACTTATAAACATTACAGGAACAAAATAGTGAAAACTAAAAATGCTGTCCTTAAGAATACTAAGAACTGAGTAGCTTTATAAAAAAGCACAAGAAATTTGAGTATTTTTTTTGTTTTTGTTTTTTTACATTTTCTTTATTTTATTGTGTTGGTTTTGCCATAAATTGACATGAATCCACAATGGGTATACATATGCTTCCACTCCAGAACCCCCCTCCCTCCTCCCTCCTGATTCCCTTCCACTGGGTCATCCCAGTGCACCAGCCCCAAGCATCAAACCTGGGGTGGCGATTGATTTCACATATGATAATTAACATGTTTCAATGCTATTCTCCCATATCATCCCACCCTTGTCCTCATCCACAGAGTCCACGAGACTGTTCTATACATCTGCATTTCTTTTGCTGTCTCCCATGCAGGGTTCTCGTTACCATCTTTCTAAATTCCACATATATGCATTATTATACTGTATTGTTGCTTTTCCTTCTGGCTTACTTCACTCTGGATAATAGGCTCCAGTTCCATCCACCTGAGTAGAACTCATTCAAATGATTTTTTTAATGCTGAGTAGTATTCCATTGTGTATATTTACCACAGCTTTCTTATCCATTCATCAGTTGATGGGCATCTAGGCTGCTTCCATGTCCTGGCTATTGTAAACAATGCAGCGATGAACACTGGGGTACATGTGGCTCTTTCAATTCTGGTTTCCTCGGTGTGTATGCCCAGCAGTGGGATTGCTGGGTCATATGGCAGGTCTATTTTCAGTTTTTTAAGGAACCTCCACACTGTTTTCCATAGTGGCTGTACTAGTTTGCATTCCCACCAACAGTGTAAGAGGGTTCCCTTTTCTCCACATCCTCTCCAGCATTTATTGCTTGTAGACTTTTGGATGGCAGCTATTCTGACTGGTGTAAAGTGGTACCCCATTGTGGTTTTGATTTGCATTTCCCTGATAATGAGTGATGTTGAGCATCTTTTCATGTGTTTGTTAGCCATTTTTATGTCTTCTTTGGAGAAATGTCTGTTAAGTTCTTTGGCCCACTTTTTGATTGGGTCGTTTATTTTTCTGGAATAAAGCTGCAGGAGTTGCTTGTATATTTTTGAGATTAATTGTTTGTCCATTGCTTCGTTGGCTATTATTTTCTCCCATTCTGAAGGCTGTCTTTTCACCTTGCTTATAGTTTCCTTTGTTGTGCAAAAGCTTTTAATTTTAATTAGGTCCCATTTGTTTATTCGTGTTTTTATTTCCAATATTCTGGGAGGTGGGTCATGGAGTATCCCGCTTTGGGTTATGGCAGAGGGTGTTTTGCCTGTGTTATCCTCTAGGAGTTTTATAGTTTCTGGTCTTATGCTTAGATCTTTGATCCATTTTGAGTTTATCTTTGTGTCTGGTGTTAGAAAGTGTTCTAGTTTCATTCTTTTATAAGTGGCTGTCCAGTTTTCCCAGCACCACTTGTTAAAGAGATTGTCTTTTCTCCATTGTACATTCTTGCCTCCTTTGTCAAAGATAAGGTGTCCATAGATGTGTGGATTTATCTCTGGGCTTTCTACTTTGTTCCATTGATCTATATTTCTGTCTTTGTGCCAGTACCATACTGTCTTTATGACTGTGGCTTTGTAGTACAGCCTAAAGTCAGGTAGGTTGATTCCTCCAGTTCCATTCTTCTTTCTCAAAATTGCTTCGGCTATATGAGGCTTTTGTATTTCCATACAAATTGTGAAATTATTTGTTCTAATTCTCTGAAAAAGACCTCTGGTAGCTTGATAGGAATTGCATTCAATCTATAGATTGCTTTGGATATTATACTCTTTTTCACTATATTGATTCTTCCAATCCACGAACACGGTATATTTCTCCATCTATTTGTGTCCTCTTTGATTTCTTTCATCAGTGTTTTATAGTTCTCTATATATAAGTCTTTTGTTTCTTTAGGTAGAAATACTCCTAAGAATCTTTTTTTTTGAAAGACTTACTTGAAGTTTATTTATTTATTTTTTATTGTAAGAAATTCAAGAAAGACTTTTTTCTTTACAATATTGTGTTGGTTTTGCCATACATTGACATGAATCCACCATGGGTATACATGTGTTCCCTTTCCAGAACCTGTCTCCCACCTCCCTCCTGATTCCATCCTTCTGGGTCATCCCAGTGCACCAGCCCAGAGCACCCTGTATCATGCATCAAACCTGGGCTGGCGATTCATTGCACATATGATAATTAACATGTTTCAATACTGTTCTTCCATGTCATCACCCCCTCGCCCTCTCCCATTTAATCTGTTTTCAAAAACTTCACATTCAAATCTAAGTGTCATTTCAGTCCTTTGAAGTAAAACTAAGCATACATGGAAAATACAGATATATTTTTCGGAAGTTACAGAGAGTCAGGATTTTGCTTAATATAAGGGGATAAAATGGGATAGGCTCTTTAGAAAAGTGTCATGTATCTTATCCTCAAGATCATTTGTGAAAAGATTAGACAGTCAGGTGTTAGGGATGACCCAGATTGTTTCCAGTTCTACCACCATAGATTCTCATCACTTTTGCAATAAGATAACATAGATATGCGCTGGTCATAGCAAACATCGTCTTCCAACAATGCAAGAGAAGAGTCTACACATGGACATCACCTGATGATCAATACTTAAATCAGATTGATTATATCCTTTGCAGCCAAAGATGAAGAAGCTCTATACAGTCAGCAAAAACAAGACTGGGAGCTGACTGTGGCTCAGATCATGAACTCCTTCTTGCCAAATTCAGACTTAAATTGAATAAAGTAGGGAAAAGCCCTAGACCACTCGGATATGACCTCAATCAAATCCCTTATGACAATGGAAGTGACAAATAGATTCAAGGGTTTCAATCTGATAGAGTGCCTGAAGAACTATTGGTGGAGGTTCGTGACATTGCACAAGAGGCAGTGATCAAGACCGTCATCAAGAAAAAGAAATGCAAAAAGGCAAAATTGTTGTCTGATGAGGCCTTACAAACCAGCTGTAAAAAGAAGAGAAACAAAAGGCAAAGGAGCAAAAGAAAGATATACCCATTTGAATGAAGAGTTCCAAAGAATATCAAGGAGATATAAGAAAGCCTTCCTCTGCCAGCATTCAGTTCCTGTTTTTTGGAGTTTGCTAGGCCTTTAAAACTTCTTTTGGTATATTTATTGGGGCAAACAGACAAACAATTAATCTCAAAAATTTACAAACAACTCCTGCAGCTCCATTCTAGAAAAATAAACAACCCAATTAAAAAGTGGGCCAAAGAACTTAACAGACATTTCTCCAAAGAAGATATAAAAATGGCTAACAAACACATGAAAAGATGCTCAACATCACTCATTATCACAGAAATGCAAATCAAAACTACAATGATGTACCACTTTACACCAGTCAGAATGGCTGCCATCCAAAAGTCTACAAGCAATAAATGCTGGAGAGGATGTGGAGAAAAGGGAACCCTCTTACATTGTTGGTGGGAATGCAAACTAGTACAGCCACTATGGAAAACAGTGTGGAGGTTCCTTAAAAAGCTGCAAATAGACCTGCCATATGACCCAGCAATCCCACTGCTGGGCATATACACCGAGGAAACCAGAATTGAAAGAGCCACGTGCACCCCAATGTTCATCGCTGCATTGTTTACAATAGCCAGGACATGGAAGCAACCTAGATGCCCATCAACTGACGAATTGATAAGAAAGCTGTGGTAAATATACACAATGGAATATTACTCAGCATTAAAAAAAAATTCATTTGAAGCAATTCTACTCAGATGGACGAAACTGGAGCCCATTATCCAGAGTGAAGTAAGCCAGAAGCAAAAACAACAATACAGTATATTAACACATATATATGGAATTTAGAAAGACAGTAATGAGAACCCAACATGGGAGACAACAAAAGGAACGCGCAGATGTATAGAATAGACTTGTGGACTTTGTGGATGAGTGTAAGGGTGGGATGATATGGGAGAAGGGCATTGAAGCATGTTAATTGTCATGTGTCTAATCAATCGCCAGCCCAGGATTGATGCTCGGGACTGGTGCAGCGAGATTTTCAGGAGGGGAGGGAGGAGGGAGGGGGGACCCGGAGGGGAAGCATATGTAAACCCATGGTGATATCATGACAATGTATGGCAAAAACAATAATAAAAAAAAAGAAAGCCTTCCTCAGTGATCAGTGCAAAAAATAGAGGAAAACAATGAATATGAAAGACTAGAGAACTCTACAGAAAATTAGAGATACCAAGGGAACATTTCATGCAAAGATGGGCACAATAAAGCACCTAACAGAAGCAGAAGATATTAAGAAGAGGTGGCAAGAATACACAGAGGAACTATACAAAAAAATCTTCATGACCCAGATAACCACGATGGTGTGATCACTCACCTAGAGCCAGACATCCTGGAATGAGAAATCAAGTGGGCCTTGGGAAGAATCACTACAAACAAAACTAGTGCAAGTGATGGAATTCCCATTGAGTTATTTCAAATCCTAAAAGATAATGTTGTGAAAGTGCTGCACTCAATATGCCAGAAAATTTGGAAAACTCAGCAGTAGCTAACAGAACTGGAAAAAAAATCAGTTTTCATTCCAATCCCAAAGAAAGACAATGCCAAAGAATGCTCAAACTATCATACAGTTGTACTCATCTCACATGCTAGCAAAGTAATGCTCAAAATTCTCCAAGCCAGGCTCCAACAGGACATGAACCATGAACTTCCAGATGTTCAATCTGGATTTAGAAAAGGCAGAGGAACCAGAGATCAAATTTCCAAACTCTGTTGGATTATCAAAAAAGTAAGAGAGTTCCAAAAAAATATCTATTTCTGCTTTATTGACTATGCCTAAGCCTTTGACTGTGTAGATCACAACAAACCAGAAAACTTTTCAAGAGGTGAGAATACCAGACCACCTGACTTGCCTCCTGGAAAATCTGTATGCAGGTCATACAGATTGGATCCATATTGGGAAAGGAGTATATCAAAGTTATATATTATCACCCTGCTTTTTAAACTTATATGTAGAGTACATCATGTGAAATGCTGGGCTGGATGAATCACAAGCTGGAATCAAGATCACTGGGAGGAATATCAATAACCTTCAATATGCAGATGATACCACCCTTATGGTAGAAAGTGAAGAAATAAAGAGCCTCTTGATGAAAGTGAAAGAGGAGAGTGAAAAAGTTGGCTTAAAATTCAATATTCAGAAAACTAAGGTCATGGCATCCAGTTTCATCACTTCATGGCAAATAGACAGGGAAACAGTGAGAGAATTTATTTTCTTGGGCTCCAAAGCCACTGGAGACAGTGTGTGAAGCCATGAAATTAAAACACGCTTGCTCATTGGAAGAAAAGTTATGGCCTATGAAGACGGCATATTAAAAAGCAGAGACATTGCTTTGCTGACAAAAGTCCATCCAGTCAAAGCTATGGTTTTTCCAGTAGTCATGTATGGAGGTGACAGCTGGACTATAATGAAAGCTGAGTGCTGAAGAATTGATACTTTTGAACTGTGGTGTTGGAGAAGATTGTTGAGAATCTCTTGGACTACAAGGAAATCCAACCTGTCAATCCTAAAGGAAATCAGTCCTGAATATTCATCGGAAGGACTGACGTTGGAGCTGAACTTCCAAAACTTTGGCCACCTGATGAGAAGAACTGATTCACTGGGGAAAATCTCTGATGTTGGGAAAGATTGAAGGCAGGAGTAGAAGGGGGTGACAGAGGATGAGATGTTTGGATGGCATCACCGACTTGATGGATGAGTTTGTGTAATTCCAGGAGTTGATGATGAACAGAGAATCCTGGTGTGCTGCTGTCCGTAGGGTCACAAAGGTTCAGACACAACTGAGTGACTGAACTGAGCTAGCTGGTCATAGATACTAGTTGGCAGGTTGGGTGGACTATAACATATATCTACACCCACCTAAGAATTATAGCAAAACTATCTTTATAAAAAAACTTCTGTGTGAAGCAATTTTCACAATGTAAATGATACTGCTGTTCCTCATATGAAGAGTTCTGTATCTTACTTCCATTCCCAGCAAGATGGCAATTATGCAACATCAGCACCAAGCCCAAGCAAATTGAAACTTTGGGAGCCAAAAAAAAAAAAAATCTGCAACAGAAAATTCTACAAAAGAAAAGCATGCCTAGCTAATAGTATTAGAGAAGGGAAAATAACGATATTATAAAGGTATGGTGATGGTTTAGTCACTAAGTCATGTCCAACTCTTGCAACCTCATGGACTGTAGCCCATCGGGCTCCCTCTTCTGTCCTTGGGATTTCCCATGCAAGAATGCTGGAATGTATTGCCATTTCCTTCTCTAAAGGTCTAAAACCATATTATTTTCATAACAGGAATCTAAATAACAAAGTAGGTTGAAAAATTTTTTTTTAAATTTTTTTATTTATTATTTTTTAATTGTTTTTGCCATACATTGTCATGATATCACCATGGGTTTACATATGCTTCCCCTCCGGAACCCCCCTCCCTCTTCCCTCCCCCCCCCCTGGAAATCTCGCTGCACCAGCCCCGAGCATCAGTCCTGGGCTGGCGATTAATCAATTCCCCAGGCTTGGTGCTAGTATACCAATTTTATTTCGCTTTTCCATAAGTGAACCTAAAAAAGAAATCTCTAGGGAACTGAAGATTTCGCACCTAAGCATATTTATCTGTGTAGATAGGATCAAAATAATTTTTGAAGGTGTGGATGGGCAGGAAAGCAACAAATATGCTTAAAAAGCAGAAAAGACTTGTAAAAATTTTAAATGTGCATTTAGCATATTATATAATATAATGTACATTTATGATAATAGATTTTTAGAAAACAGTTCAAATAAGATCCAAGAACATTATAGAACTGTAGCTGAAATATCAAAAATATTTTAAATATGACAGGAGAAAGCATTCTATCTTTTAAAAAATATAATATACCTATATCTAGAATTCTACATATAGTTCTCATCAATGTACCTTAGGAAAGACCTAATGAACTAGAAGGAAACAGATGTGTGTTTATTTATATAAATGCATATCATCCATTTATGATAAAAACCCCTCCAAAAAGCAGGAATAGAAGGAACATACCTCAACATAATAAAAGCTATATATGACAAACCCACAGTAAACATTATCCTCAATGGTGAAAAACTGAAAGCATTTCCCCTAAAGTCAGGAACAAGACAAGGGTGCCCACTCTCACCACTACACATCACATATAATTGTTATCATTATCACATAGAAAAGTAAATTAAGTTCTGTCATGTAAAGAAAAAGTGTAAAACTCTTCAAGCCTGTAAAAATGAAAACTTAGGAGATATTGTTCTTCAGTCTGTAATATAATAAAGTATGTATGATAAACAACTTCTGTTTTGTGCTCACTGTATTGTAAGCACTATGCAAAGCACTTTATATGTATTAAAGCATTTAATCCCACGACAAAATCTCTTCCACATGGTATTATTAATATCCAAATGAAACACAGAGAAGTCCAATAATATACTCCAAATGACACAGGTAATAAGCAGTAGAACCGAGATTAAAACACAGACATTTTAACTTTGGGGAAAGCACTGCTAATCACTGCTTGTGAAACAGAAACCTAATTTTTTAACATTGAGAGAGGCACTTAGTGAACTAGAAGGAGGTAAATTTGAGCAAATAAACATAAGTATAAAATAAGCTAAAAACCTTGAAATGAAAGCAAAACTTTGAATCTTAAAAGACAGAGCAGCTTTAAGATATAAAAACAATTAAGAAGTCTTTATAAAATTGCACAGACAATATCATAAAGCAGGAAAAGTAGGGGAAAATGTGGGAGGTACGTCTCTAGCCTTGAGTGCAGTGGCCTCCATCAGCCACAGCTTCCCCTGTGCCATGCTTACTGCCAACACACACAGAGGCTGCAGAGGATAAGGAGCCTCTTGTCTCACCCCACCTGGCATTCATTTCTCTTCACATTATAATGTGGAAGCATCAGCCTTTTGTGTTAACCTATGTGGATGTTTTCTGTTTTGAGTCATAAGCATCTACAGGGCAGATAATAGATCTTACCCAATTCACTTGGCATATCACCAAACTCAGTACCACACTCAAGGTTTTTGATAAATAGATTTTAATTTTGGTAAGTAGACTTGCTGCTATTTTACTCAATTTCACAGTGTCATGCACCAATAGGGCCTCTTTTGAGGAATAATAATATGTTTTTGATCTAATCTCTTTTCATTGATAAAAATTTGGCTGAACACATGACTCCATGACATTGTTTGGAATAGAGAATGTCAGTAAAATATTCTTTAGAGAATATCATACCATATCTAAGGTTAATAACAGTTCATTTTTACTGAAGATTCTGACTATGAATTTGTTTAGGTTGGGGACATAATCATTCTGGGCATTTTTTTAATGCACACAATATGCCCTTCTGAATCTATTGAGCCTTTAGTTTTTGCAGTTAACCTCATGCTGCTGCTGCTCATGTTACCAGAGTATCTGGTATGGAATACAACCATTGTCCATTTCAAAGCATCAGTTAACTGGTAAGAAATGTCACACATCATCTTCCTTGCTCCTTCCATATTCTTTCTCTTCCTGAGAATATGACCCTATGCAGGAGAGCACAGGAGATGTTATTCAGTGAAAAATTAGGTCAAGTGGACACCAAGACTCACCTTTCTTTTTTTTTACATCTATAAAGTATAATGTTCCATCCCAGTTGGCAAGGAATTTTTACCCAAAAGGTAGCATATCTTTTGTTGTAAAAACTGTGTACTATAAAAACATATTTTTGGTTTTTCTGTTTTCCTAAGAGTGAACTATCAGCATTTGGTCCACACTCATCTAGGGGAGAATGTGACTTTTACAGATTTTTTAAGAACTAGGTCATCTATGCAGATGTATAGAATAGTCTTTTGGACTCTATGGGAGAGGGTAAGTGTGGGGTGATATGGGAGAGTGGCATTGAAACATGTCAATTATCCTATGTGAAATCAATCACCAGCCCAGGTTTGATGCTTGATACAGGGTGCACCGGGGTGACCCAGAGATGGAATCGGGAGGGAGATGGGAGAAATAAAGTGGAAAGGACTTTGCAAACTGGGTAGTGAGCAGAGGCTTGGAGGAGCTTTTGAGATACATGCTAATAAAAGTCTGAGTTACTATGAGGACAATATTTGTATAACTATAGATGTCAGAGGTGATTCTAGTAAGGATTCACAAAGAAAAGAGGAAAGCTTGAGAGGCAGTCTGTCTTCTTGGAGAATAAACAAATAATTATGAACAGAATGTTAGTATAAATATGGACATTCACCATCATTCTGGGGAAGCCTCAGATGGAAATGAACATGTTACTAGAAACTAAGAAAATATAACCATCTGATAAAGGGCAAAGCATTTGGTTGAGCTGGTGTTCTAGTTCTGTGAAAAAGAGAACTTGCAAGCAATAAAAATGAGAATTTAGTTGAAAAAAAAAACTTGGCCATCTGAAATTCTTAATTAAAATTGTGGAAGATGGGGAAGAAAACACAGTTCTGCCATAGTCTCAGGAGTAGTAAAAGCTAATCCAGGATGAAATTAAATAGTTAGAAGTCAAAATTTCAAAAAGCTAATGATGTGCATACTAATTATTTTCTTTCTTTTTTTCCCCTCCCTTTTATTGTTTTTGTCATACAATGCCATGATATCACCATGGGTTTACATATGCTCCCCCTCCAGAAACCCCTCCCTCCCCCCTCCATCCTCCATCCCCCCCGGGAAATCTCGATGCACCAGCCCCGAGAATCAATCCTGGGCTGGCGATTGATTAGACATATGATAATTAACATGTTTCAATGCCATTCTCCCATATCATCCCACCCTTTCCCTCATTCACAGAGTCCATGAGTCTATTCTATACATCTGTGTTCCTTTTGCTGTCTCGCATGTTGGGTTCTCGTTACTGTCTTTCTAAATTCCATATATATGTGTTAATATACTGTATTGTTGTTTTTGTTTCTGGCTTACTTCACTCTGGATAATGGGCTCCAGTTCGGTCCATCTGAATAGAATTGATTCAAATGAATTTTTTTTAATGCTGATTATTTTCTTACTCAAAGTAAACACTTGCAGCTACAAGTTTAATTTCAGATTAATTTGTCCTCTTACTCAAATATTTCTGTTGTTTGATCCCACTGAAAATAACGGGATGCTACTTGGTAAACCACAGCAGCTGCTCAGTGGCTCCCTTCTTCACAAATTGTAACCTGGTTTCCTTGTAGAAAGAACTCATCTCCATCTGCTTAGACTCATCATACACAGCAATGACCCCATTGTTCCTTACATTTTTAGCTGTCTTCTCCACTAGATGGAGGAGTATACTTTCTATTTTCCACTATTTCAAACACAGTACATTGGTCTATCATTGTGCCTCACACATGGTATTTTCTTAACTTCAATGAAAACTTACATACTCCAAGACTTGACTACAGCATGCCTCCCTGTCTACATTCAGAATGGTCTGTGGGAATAACAGAAGCTGAAGTTGGGTACAGACAGGTTAAGAAATAATGAGAAATGCTACATGTTTACAGATGAGTTGTTTAAGATATTCTAGAGCAGATGAGTGGTTATCATTTTAAAATATAATTTGAAAATGACTTCTCACCTTTAATCACTTAAGCTCAAAACATTTTTTGTTCGAATGAAATAAGAACTTTGAGAAAAACAGATCTGACTCTCAATAACAACCAAAATAGGCTTAAAGATTTCAATATCATACTTATGGTTCAAATGAAGTTGTTTTAAATTATTAATCAAACCAAATACACTTTCCTAACACAAATTCAGAATTTAGTTTTTATTACATTTTTATATTCAATGTGTCATAGAGTTTTTTCACAAACTTCCCCAATGCATACATAAAGCAAGTATAACCATGTTGTCCTTATTCATTCCGGCACTCAAATAGTTGACATAGAATAATAAAAAGCTTTGCTGTTGATATTTAGGTAAATAATATTTTGATTATTAGTTTCATACCTCCTTTAGAAGGTCCCCTTCATCATTCATCTGACACTGTTTTACTTAAGTTGGCTTTGGAAACCACAGTATCTGTAACAAATGCATTCAACATGTATTTATATGTATACCCAAAACAAACACTGCAGATGATGTATTGCATGGAGGCTTTTTCCAGAGGAATCTGGCAGTTAACAAAAGATAAACACCAGACTCTGATGTGTCATGCCCAAGGCACAGGACATCAGAAATGCACTAGAAAAGTCTAATCACAAATGCTCATTTATGCCTGACTCTCTGCAAACAAAGGACATACAAAGCCTAAAGCTATGCTGATCAACATTTTCTCCAACATACTGAAGTTTTGCTATATAACAATTATATTCTGGAATGAAATCTATTGTTAGACTGAGACAATGAAATATTTATTAGACAACTATGCTATCAAAGTCCACAGACAAAAGCACTGTTGGAAAAATATACATGTGAGAAACCCAGATTTTCACTGATTTTCAACATCTACTCAGTTGTAATTTCCATTTTTCTTTTCTTTTCTATCATCACTTCTGGTCTCTAAATTAACTCTAGTCTCTAGTTGCATAACTATTGTCATCTTTTTTTAGCCTTTTCAACTCTCCAAATACCAGTCTCTGAGGAACTCTGGTCATTCCAACTGTGTACAATGAATACAGAATCATTTACAAGCTGCCTTACATTGTCCCAGAATCAGTCAGAGAAAATAGGAGATACTTTCTCAAAGGGAGGTTGCTGCCTTCAACCTCAACTTCAAGACTCGTTGAAGGGGTGGGAGGAGGCACTTTCTGAATCTAGTCAAACTCTCTCTATCCTCCTCCATGCATGAAGTACAGCCTTCACAGTTGATCATCCCTGTCCAACTCATCTAGGTCTGAGGAAGTCCAGGCCAAACTCTAGCTGGTCAGCTGGGCCTAACTCTATTGTTCTCTGTCTTCAGTTTCATAGCCATTATTTTATGTTTGTTGTAATCAACTCTAATTTTTCCTTTATTTCTTTGAAAATCTTTTGACCATGATTGTTTTTCTTTCTTACCTTATGAATGCATCTTCTTAGTTTATATTTTTTGTTTCTTTCTAATGAAATGGCAATATTAGATTCAAATATATTGTATATAATATTTGCTATATTGCCAACAAGTTTTGATTTGTTACTAATTTCTAAAATATATACCATAAAGATTTTCATTTCTCTCTTAAAAATTAAATTAGGCCTATTTACCTGTTCACGTGGTTGTTTTTAATAATTTCTTCCAAATTTAAATGCTGATTCTTTTTATAAAATTTTAATACACACGTTTATTTTCTGAGGGCTTCTCTGGTGACTCAGCAGTAAAGAATTCACTTACCAATGCAGGAGATGTGAGTTCAATCACTGGGTTGGGAAGATCCCCTGGAGAAGGAAATGGTGACCCATCCCAGTATTCTTATATGGAAAATCCATGGATAGAGAATCTTGGCAGGCTACAGTTCAGGGGATCACAAAGAGCCAGACATGACTTAGTGGCTAAACAAAATAAAACAAAGCCCAAAAGTATTTTATTTTGTTGCCTCAAGATGAAATCAAAAGTTACAGCCAAAGTTTTCAGGTAATCTAAATTATTTGAAACACAACAGTCTAAATACTTTTTGCATCCATAGCCATACTCTCTTGCCTTAGCCCTCCAAATTAGTAACTTCTAATATTTGAGATAAAATGGAAAAATTGTTGTGTTATAAAACAGTTGGTACATTTCTGACAAATAAATCAGATAAAGAATTGGATCTTACTTTTTAGAATTTAGTTGCTCTTCATTTATGAGTTTTCATGTCATGCAGAGCACTCTTACATGCCCAATAAGGATAAGCTTCACATCATTAAGTCAGAGATTCTCATTTCTAATGACAGTTTTCTCACTGAGCACGTTTTGAATTCTGATGCACTCACTGGGCTTGTACACTATCATCTAACCTCTCAATCAAATTATCATTTGCCCTTCTTTATTATGATTGGACTCCTCTGGCAGTAAACTTCAAGACTAACCATTTTAACAAGCTCCCTGACCTGGGAACTTTTAGCTTCTTCTCCCAGCCCCCACTGATCTAGTTGTATATTGACTATGGTTAATTTCAAAATTACTGATTCTAGTTTTGCTGGTTATTTTATACATGCAATTTAATTAAATATTAAGTAAACTAATATGAAGAAAGATAGTCAACATTTCTTCAAATCTAAACTGAATGCTATACAAAGACAAAAAATCATAAGCAAAACAGGAGACAACAGAAAAAGAATTGACTGATATAAAGCAGTAAGACATATTGTACCTTTTAACAAACATAGAGCTAACTCTACATAATCAGTAGACAATGCAGTGTACCACATAGAACTTTGCAGAAATAAGAGAAAGGAAACAAGATAGAGAAGAGAAAAGAAACAAAGAAATGGAAAAAATGAAAAATGGATTAAAAAAGAAAAAGATGACCAATCCAGGAGGTTTGGCATAAGAATAATAAGAGACTCAGAAAAAGATAGGAGAGAAAATAGAGGGGAGAATGAATCTTCGAAAATGCTACTTTCCAAAAATCAAAGGGCATGACTTTCCAGAATGAAAGGGTACATTGAATACCTACCAATATGGATTACAATTGATACAAGATTCACCATCATCAATTTTAAGAATGCTAATACATATAATAGATAAAGAATAAAAAATGAACTCAAAACTTCTTACTAATAACATTGAAAGTTGGAAAACAATGAAGAAAGAATTTCAGAGTCATATGCTAATATATTAACCCATAATTCTATACTTATTCAAAAATAATAATCAAGTGAAGAGCAAAATGAAGACGTATTTCACACACCACTCATAAACTTCTCTCAGAAAACTGATAAAGATATGTGTCTCTAAAATACAAAACCAATAGAGAGGAAAACCATAAATGCAAGTAACAGGATATCCAAATGTGGAAAGTAAAAAGAATCCTCAGGAGATGGATAAGGTGAAATCTCAGAATGATAGCTGAATATTAACAGTAAAGTGCAATCACATATGTTCAGGATAAAAAGCTGAAATAAAAAAGTAGCATAAAAAGAAATAACTTACAAGAATAAATTAATAAAATGCTATTGCATATGACTGTGGGAAAATAATTGAGATTGAATTTCTAGTGTATAGATTCAAAGAGGCAGAGGAACCAGTGACCAAGTTGCTAACATTCATTGAATCATTGAAGGAAAGAAAGCAAGGGATTCAGAGAAAACAAGGGAGTTCCAGAAAAACAACTACTTCTGCCTCATTGACTATACTAAAGCTTTTGACTGTATGGATCACAAAAAAACTGTGGAAAATTCTTAAGGAAGTGGAAATACCATACCACCTTACTTGTCTCTGAGAAACCTGTATGTAAGTCAAGAAGCAGCAGTTAGATCCAGACATGGAACAACAGACTGGTTCCAAATTGGAAAAGGAATACAACAAGGCTGTATCACCCTGTTTATTTAACATATATGCAGAGTACATCATACTATATTCTGGGCTGGGTGAATCACAAGCTGGAATCAGATTGCCAGGAAAACATCTACAACCTCAGAAAGGCAGATGATACCACTTTAGTGGCAGAAAGCTAAGAAGAACTAAAGAGCCTCTTGAGGAGAGTGAAAGGGAGGAGTGAAAAAGCTGGCTTAAAACTCAACATTCAAAAGACAAACGGCAACTGGCTCCACCACTTCAATACAAATAGAAGGGGGAAATTGGAAACAGTGATGGATTTTATTTTCTTGTGCTCCAAAATCACTGTGGAATGTGGCTGCAATCATGAAATTGAAAGACACTTGCTCCTTGGAAGGAAAGCCATGATAAATGCAGACATCAAATTTAAAAGCAGAGACATCATGGACCAGTAAAGGTCCATTTAGTCAAAGCTATGGTTTTTCCAATAGTCATGTATGGATGTGAGAGCTGGACCATAAAGAAGGCTGAGCACTGAAGAATTGATGCTTTCTAATTGTACCATTGGAGAAGACTCTTGAGAGTACCTTGGACTGCAAGGAGATAAAACCAGTCAATTGTAAAGGAAATCAACCCTGAATATTCATTGGAAGGACTGTTGTTGAAGCTGCACTATTTTGGCCACATGATCCAAAGAGGAAATTCATTGGCAAAGAGCCAATTCATGGGAAAGATGGAAGGCAAAAGGATAAAGGGATGACAGAGGATGAGATGGTGAGACAACATTGATGGCTTACAGTGAACAGAGTCGGATTCATGATCTCTGAAGGAAAGAATTTCACTTTTGGACCAAAGACACAGTTTCAGTCACTTAGAGCTTTGTGTGACAGAAGTTTTATTACAGTGAAAAAGGGATATAAAAACTTCTGACATAGGCATAAGAAACGGGCAAAAAGTGCCCCATTCACTTGTTTTGATGGGGCTTTATATAATTTTTCAATTGTTTACTAACAATAGAAAGGTCTTACCAGACCCACTCCCACAACAGACATCTTAAGATAACAGGATTAGTCATAAGGTTCTTGTTAAGAAAGAGAAAAAGGTCCTCAAACAAGATACATTGTTGTTATGCAATCATTAGTACAGAGCTTAAGGAAAAACATACCCTTGAGCAAGATTAGTTGTTTTGTTGTGTAATCATTAGCTCTGTGCTTAAAGAAAGTTAGTCTTAGAATAGATTAGTGCTATAACAACTCAAGAGTTTAAAGAAAAAAGGTCTATGTGACCAAGACAAAACAATGTAGAAAAAACAAAAAAGTTTGTTTCTTTTCCCTCCTTGAGGTCCCTGGACCCCTTTCTCCTCCTCAAGGGCTCTGGACTCCTTATCAATATACATAAGAATTAACTCTCTCAGCATCATTGACTCAATGAACATGATTTGAGAAAATTCTTGGTTACAGTGGAGGACAGAGGACCCTGATGTGCTACAGTTCATTATGTCACAAAGAGTTACACATGACTTGGTGACTGAAAAACAATGACAACATTAAGCTAGTGGGAAAAAAGACAATTATTAACTCTGAAACTGTACTCCTTTAGTGGGACTTGAACCCAGTCACATCTCAAATTGGGACTTGAATCCACAGTCTCTGACTTAAGAGGGAATTGTAACCCACAGTCTTTTGACTGAAACTGCACATCTGGTCTCAAGATTTACTGAAGTTCAGGTTATTTTGTCTCAGCACAGAGAGCACTCAGCAAGAAACAGTGACAGGCAAAAGGTGAGTGCTTGTGAGAAATACAAACAGGTAGGCAACAGAGTGCAGCCAAAAGAATAAAGAGGGTTATATTTTTAGAATCAAAGAAAATGTGGGAGAGGAGAAGACCACCTTCTTCCTCATTTTTGGGTTGCTATCAAGACTTATGTCATTAGTCCTTCCTTTGAATCTATATGGTGTAACTGGGACTGTCATGGCACTACTTGAATCATATGTATAATAACAAAATGGTGGTAGCATATACCAAAATATAGTGATTCATCTCAGGTTTTGGTATAGTGTGCCATTTCACACTAGCCCCCCTTCATCTATATTCTTATCGTGGTTACATGTAGAGATGCTACTCTTCAAGGTCCATTAACTCCCTGACTTCATGTAACAAAATTCAGACCCCATACCTATTGACATGTGTTTTAACTAATGGGTCTTGTGATCTGACTATGCCCAGCACTTAAATGCACCTGGTCTTTTTTCAAGGTAGTGTAGACAGTTATTGGATTCTTTTCTTGATTGGTCATTGGCTGAAAATAATCTCCCAAAATTCTTTAAAATTGCCTTTCTGTTTTTAAACTCCTATAGGATTTCTAAACTAACAATTTAACTATCCTACTATATCCCCATCAACTCCATGGAAAAGAAAAATTTATATGGGCAAAGAAAATTATCATATAACAATAGTGCATTGCTCAATTTTGAACAGCTTTATAATTGTGGAATGTATTTACAATGTAAATACTAAATAGTGATTCTACTAAAAATTACAATAGTTTAATAGGATGATTATGAAAATTGAAAGTGTGCATGTTCATTCAAGGAAAAGGAAGGAAAGAGACAACAAAGGCAGTTGTTTAATGGAAAAAATAGAGATGAATAAATGGTAATTTAAGTAAAATTTTCAGGTATGTTGAGTAAAAACACAAGATTTAGCTAAAGAAATAGAAAATGGGTATCTTGGGAGGGGAAACAGAAATGGGACAAAGAACTGTTTATTTAAACCATTGGGCATATATAACTTTTTTTTATGAAAAGTAAAAATTTATTTCTCACATTTATTTTTTTTAAATTTTCTTTACTTTATTGTGTTGGTTTTGCCATACATTGACATGAATCCACCATGGGTATACATATGCTCCCCCTCCAGAACCCCCCTCGCTCCTCCCCCCCGATTTCCTCTCTCTGGGCCATCCTGGTGCACCAGCCCTGAGCATCAACCCTGGGCTGGCGATTGATTTCACATATGATAATTAACATGTTTCAATGCCATTCTCCCATATCATCCCACCCTTGCCCTCTTCCACAGAGTCCACGAGACTGTTCTATACATCTGCGTTTCTTTTGCTGTCTCGCATGCAGGGTTCTCATTACCATATATATATGGGCATATATATTAACTTGACTGGTGATAAGTTGATGGAGTAGGAGAATTTGGGCTCATCTCCTCTCACTCAACATCAAAAACACAACTAACTACTGAAAAATCATCGATAAAAAGAAAAGACTGGAACATACCAAAAAAGATATTCTATATCAAAAGGTAAGGCAGAGCCACAACAAGACAAGAGGGGTACTGTTGCAATATAATCATATCTCATGCCCACCAGGTGAATGACCTAAAAACTGGAAAATAATTAAAATTCAGAGGTTCTCCTACGGGAGTGAGTTCTGAGCCCCACATCAGGCTTCCAAGCCATTTGGTTTCAAAGGCTAGTAGGGCTTGAGTTCAGGAGCTTCACAAGATTGGGAGAAATAGAGACTCCAGTCTTGGAGGGTAGCCACAAAGTTTCACATGGACTGGGACCCAGGGAAAAGTAGTGAC
Source organism: Antilocapra americana (assembly GCA_007570785.1). NCBI lineage: Eukaryota > Metazoa > Chordata > Mammalia > Artiodactyla > Antilocapridae > Antilocapra > Antilocapra americana. Next base: position 59,205 of record ML661353.1, on the reverse strand, counting down.
TTCAGAGGACAATGGGCCAGCCTACCCGAGGATCTTTGAGGGTCTCCAAGGGAGTCAGGAGTTGGCAGTGGCCTTGAGTGGAGACATGGTCCCACCCAAGAGTCGACAGGCTCTAGTGGAAGGATGCCTTGGGCCAAATAAGCAACAGGAAGAGAACAGAGTCCCATTCATCAACAAAAAGGCAGCATAAAATCCTCCTGAGCACACACTCACCTCTAGACACACCTCTTGACGTGGCCCTACTCATTAGAGGGACAAGACCCAATTCCAGCCACCAGTGAGCACACACTAACGCCTCCCACCAGAAAGTCTGCACAAATGAACCCAACAAATGGTAGACACCAGAAGCAGGAACTACAACCCTGCAGCCTGCAGAACAGAGCCCACAGACACAGAACTTTAAACAAAATGAGACATCAGAGAAATATTGTCAGCAGACAAAAAATTAAGGAATTAGATAAAACCTCGGAAGAATACCTAAGTGAGGTGGAGATAGGCAATATACTTGAGGAAGAATTCAGATTAATTATAATAAAAGTGATAAAATAATCTCACAAAAAGCAGGTAGGCACAGGCTGAAGAGATATAAGAAATGTTTCTCAAAGAGCTAGAAGATGTGAAAAACAAAGGGAGATGGACAATACAATAGCTGAAATGAAAAATACACTAGAAGGAATCAAGAGCAAAATAATTGAGACAGAACATATAAGTGATCTGGAAAACAGATTGGTGAAAATCACTGCTGTGGAATAAATAAAAGAATGAAAAGAAATGAGGACAGTCTAAGAGATGTCTGGGACAATAATAAATGTACCAACATTCACATTATATTGGTGCCACAAGGAAAAGAGAGGAAGGTCCTGAAAAAATATTTGAAGAGTTATTACTGAAAACTTTCCTAACATGGAAAAGTAAACACTCATCCAAGTCCAGAAAGTGCAGAGATTTCTTTTTTTTTATTGTTTTTGATATACATTGTCATGATATCACCATGGGTTTACATATGCTTCCCTTCCGGAACCCCCCCCTTCCTCCCTCCCCGCCGGGAAATCTCTCTGCACCAGCCCCGAGCATCAATCCTGGGCTGGCGATTGATTAGACACATGACAATTAACATGCTTCAATGCCCTTCTCCCATATCATCCCACACTTACCCTCATTCACAAAGTCCACGAGTCTATTCTATACATCTGTGTTCCTTTTGCTGTCTCACATGTTGGGTTCTCGTTACCGTCTTTCTAAATTCCATATATATGCATTAATATACTGTATTGTTGTTTTTGCTTCTGGCTTACTTCACTCTGGATAATGGAGGGTTTTTTTGAAGGGTTTTTATCATAAATAGATGTTGAATTTTGTCAAAGGCTTTCTCTGCATCTATTGAGATAATC
>ML661353.1:34490-57804 GCA_007570785.1 Antilocapra americana | reverse complement strand
TTGTCCAGTTTATTTGCATATAGTTGCTGATAATAGTCTCTTATGATCCTTTGTATTTCTGTGTTTTCTGTTGTGATCTCTCCATTTTCATTTCTAATTCTGTTGATTTGGTTCTTCTCCCTTTGTTTCTTGATGAGTCAGTTTCCTCACTGTTATGTGAAAGGAAGGGTCTGTAGATTTTCAGATGATTCCTTGGTCCGGCTTCTCTTTCTCACAGTTTATAGACTCCTTTCTATGCAGTCTGCGCCACCTGCTGGGATTTACTTTGCTACTCCTGTCAGTTTTAAAGCTGTTCGCTCCGCTCGCCTCAGAGTCCTCTGTTTGCTCCGCTCGCCTCAGAGTCCTCTGTTTGCTGGTCTTTTAAGTATCTATTCAGGGCTTTGGAGTTTGACCTGCTCCTCGTGAGAGGGCTTCCCCTGCCCCCTCTGTTCAAGCTCTCTGTCGTCCGCCCAGCACAGTTGAGGAGTGCGGCTTCTCCCCTCCCCCGGCCCAGCTGCATGGTTTTCTCAGCGTGCAGCTGAGAGCAGGCCTTCTGGTTCGGACTTGTCCTTCTCACGGTCTATAGTCTCCTTTCTATGCAGTCTGTGCCACTGGCAGGGATTTAATCTGCTACTCCTGTCAGTTCCAAAGCTGTTGGCTCTGCTTGCTTTAGCGTCTTCTGTTTGCTGGTCTTTTAAGTGTCTATTCAGCGCCTTGGAGTTTGCCCTGCTCCTGGTGAGAGGGCTTCCCCCGCCCCCTCTGCTCAGGCTCTCTGTCGTCTGCCCAGCACAGTTGGGGAATGCGGCTTCTTCCCTCCCTCGGCCCAGCCCCTCGGTTTTCTCAGCATGCAGCTGAGCACGCCTTCTAAGGTGTGTACAGCACCGATCCATCCAGAATCCCCAGAAGTCTTGGTTAGCCTCCCTGAGGCTGGGTTATGCCCACTGCTCTAGGGCGGCGGCTGGGCCGGTCCGCAGCCCACAGCTGCCCAGCTCCATACGGCTGGCTGCCTCTCTGTTGACTCCTCACAGCCCTTTGTTTTGTGCACGGGCCTGGGGGGGTGCTTTTCCTGGGAGGTTAGGTCCCTTGGGCTGCACCGTTCCCTGAGCGCTCGGCCCGCCCCTCCCTGAGTAGGAGCAGTCCGCTTCGGCTAGTGGGGGGTGGGGTGCCCGTGCTGCCACTCAGCTGTGCCTTGTAGCCAGAGACGTACCTTGCAGGGTTTAGCTATTAATCTGCTTTTACTCCCAGCTATATTGCTCTCCAAGATTCACTGCAGATCTGCCAGAGAGAATGCTCCCTGGTATTCGGAAACCTTTCTCCTCTTTTTTTTTTCCTCTTTATTCCAGACTCCCCTTCCGGGATGGAACCTGTCCCCAGCTCTTTGTATCTCCCTTTACTTTTTTTTCTTTCTTTTGTCCTACCTCCTCACGTTGGCAATGGGTCGCCCCTCCAGATGCCCGATGTCTTCTGCCAGCATTCAGTTCCTGTTTTTTGGAGTTTGCTCGGCCTTTAAAAGTTCTTTTGGTATATTTATTGGGGAGAGAGTGTTCTCCCCGTCCTATTCCTCCGCCATCTTAGTTCCCTCTCCAGAGATTTCAATACAAGATAAACCCAAGGACGAAAAGCTGAGACACATATCAATCAGATTGACAAGAATTAAAGACAAAGAGGAGAAGGCACTGGTTACCCACTCCAGTACTCTTGCCTGGAAAATCCCATGGACAGGGCAGCCTGGTAGGCTGCAGTCCACGGGATTGCTAAGAGTTGGACACAACTGAGCAACTTCACTTTCCCTTTTCACTTTCATGCATTGGAGAAAGGAAATGGCAACCCACTCTAGTGTTCTTGCCTGGAGAATCTCAGGGATGGGGGAGCTGCCACCTATGGGGTTGCACAGAGTTGGACACAACTGAGTGACTGAACTGAACTGAAATACAAAGAGAAAATATTAAAAGCAACAGAAGAAAAGCAACAAATAACATGCAAGGGAATCCCCATAAGGTTATCAGCTGATTTCTTAGCAGAAATTTAAGGCCAGAAGGGAATGGCACACTATATTGAAAGTGATGAAAGGGAAAAACCTACCACCAAGAATGCTCTATGCAGCAAGGCAAGCATTTAGATTTGATGGATATATCAAAAGCTTTACAGAGAATAAAAAGCTAAGAATTCAACACCACCAAACCAGCTTTATGAAAAATGCCAAAGGGCTTTCTCTAGGCAGAAAAAAAAGTCCCCATTAGAAACAAGAAAATTACAAATGGGAAAGTTCAACAGCCAAGGCAAAGATAAATATACTAAATGTAGGAAATCATTAACACACAAATAGGATATCAAAGCTGGTAATTGTGAGGATAAATTCAGAATACCAAAAAATGCATTTGAAATTAACAAACCACAATTTAAAATGATCTTTTATGTAGAGATGGATATATCAAAATCTCATGGAAATCGGAAACAAAAATCTACAATAGATACACACACAAAAAGAAAAAGTATCCCAAACACAGCACTAAAGAGTCATCACAAGACAAATGAATAAAAGAGGAAGGAAAGAAAAAAGATCTATAAAACAAATTCAAAGCAATTAACAAAATGGCAATAAAGACATTCAGTTCATTTCAGTCACTCAATCGTGTCCAACTCTTTTCGACCCCATGAATTGCAGCATGCCAGGCCTCCTGTCCATCACCAACTCCCAGAGTCTACCCAAACCCATGTCCATCAAATCAATGATGCCATCCAGCCATCTAATCTTCTGTTGTCCCCTTCTCTTCCTGCTCCCAATCCTTAGAGGTGCAAGAGACTCAAGCATTCGGGTCTTTCCCAATGAGTCAACTCTTTGCATGAGGTGGCCAAAGTATTGGAGTTTCAGTTTCAACATCAGTCTTTCTAATGAACACCCGGGACTGATCTCTTAGGATGGGCTGGTTGGATCTCCTTGCAGTCCAAGGGACTCTCAAGAGTCTTCTCCAACACCACAGTTCAAAAGCATCAATTATTTGGTGCTCAGCCTTTTTCACTGTGCAACTCTCACATCTATACATGACTACTGGAAAAAACATAGCCTTAAGTAGATGGACCTTTGTTGGCAAAGTAATGTCTCTGCTTTTCAATATGCTATCCAGGTTGGCCATAACTTTCCTTCCAAGGCATAGGAGTCCTTTGATTTGATGGCTGCAATCACCATCTGCAGTGATTTTGGAGCCCCCCAAAATAAAGTCTGACACTTTTTCCACTGTTTCTCCATCTATTCCCCATAAAGTGATGGGACCAGATGCCATGATCTTAGTTTTCTTAATGGTGAGCCTTAAGCCAACTTTTTCACTCTCCTCTTTCACTTTCATCAAGAGGCTTTTTAATTGCTCTTCATTTTCTGTCATAAGGGTGGTGTTATCTGCATATCTGAGGTTATTGATATTTCTCCCATTAATCTTGATTCCAGCTTGTACTTCTTCCAGCCCAGCATTTCTCATGATGTACTCTGCATATAAGTTAAACAAGCAGGGTGACAATATACAGCCATGACGTACTCCTTTTCTTATTTGGAACCAGTCTGTTATTCCATGTCCAGTTCTAACTGTTGCTTCCTGACCTGCATACAGGTTTCTCAAGAGACAGGTCAGATGGTCTGGTATTCCCATCCCTTTCAGAATTTTCCACAGTTTGTTGTGATACACACAGTCAAAGGTTTTGTTATAGTCAATGAAGCAGAAGTAGATGTTTTTCTAGAACTCTCTTGCTTTTTCTATAATCCAGTGGATGTTGACAATTTGATCTCTAGTTCCTCTGCCTTTTCTAAAATCAGCTTGAACATCTGGAAGTTCACTGTTCGTGTATTGCTGAAGCCTGGCTTTAGAATTTTGAGCATTACTTTACTAGCATGTGAGATGAGTGCAATTGTGTGGTAGTTTGAACATTCTTTGGCATTGCCTTTCTTTGGGATAGAAATGTAAAATGACCTTTTCCAGTCCTGTGGCCATTGCAGAGTTTTTCAAATTTGTTGGCATATTGAGTGCAGCAGTTTCACAGCATCATCTTTTAGGCTTTGAAACAGCTCAACTGGAATTCCATCACCTCCACTAGCTTTGTTTGTAGTGATGCATTCTAAGGCTCACTTGACTTCACCATCCAGGATGTCTGGCTCTAGCTGAGTGTCAGTGATCACACCATCGTGATTATCTGAGTCATGAAGATCTTTTTTGTACAGTTCTTCTGTGTATTCTTGCCACCTCTTCTTAATATCTTCTGCTTCTCGTAGGTCCATACCGTTTCTGTCCTTTATAGAGGCCATCTTGGCATGAAATGTTCCTTTGGTATCTCTAATTTTCTTAAAGAGATCTCTAGTCTTTCCCATTCTGTTGTTTTCCTCTATTTCTTTACATTGATCGCTAAGGAAGGCTTTCTTATCTGTCCTTGCTATTCTTTGGAATTCTGTATTCAGATGGGAATCTTTCCTTTTCTACTTTGCTTTTCACTTCTCTTCTTTTCACAGCTATTTGTAAGGCCTCCTCAGACAGCCATTTTGCTTTTTTTGTGTTTCTTTTTCTTGGGAATGGTATTAATCCCTGTCTCCTGTACAATGTCATGAACCTCCATCCATAGTTCATCAGGCAGTCTGTCTATTAGATCTAGTCCCTTATTTCTCACTTCCACTGTATAATTGCAATGGATTTGATTTAGATTATACCTGAATTGTCTGGTGGTTTTCCCTACTTTCTTCAGCGTCAGTCTGAATTTGGCAATAAGGAGTTCACGATCTGGGCCACAGTCAGCTCCTGGTCTTGTTTTTGCTGACTGTATAGAGCTTCTCCATCTTTGGCTACAAATAATATAATCATTTTGATTTCAGTGTTGACCATCTGGTGATGTCCACGTGTAGAGTCTTCTCTTGTGTTGTTGGAAGAGGGTGTTTGCTATGACCAGTGCATTCTCTTGGCAAAACTCTATTAGCCTTTGCCCTGCCTCATTCTGTACTCCAAGGCCAAGTTTTCCTGTTACTCCAGGTGTTACCTGACTTCCTACTTTTGCATTCCAGTACCCTATAATGGAAAGGACAATTTTTTGGGGTGTTAGTTCTAAAAGATCTTGTAGGTCTTCATAGAACTGTTCAACTTCAGCTTCTTCAGCCCCACTGGTTGGGGCATAGGCTTGGATTACCATGATATTCAATGGTTTGTCTTGGAAACGAACAGAGATCATTCTATTATTTTTGAGATTGCATCCAATTACTGCATTTCAGACTCCTTTGTTGACCATGATGGCTACTCCATTTCTTCTAATTGATTCCTGTCCACAGTAGTAGATAAAATGGTCATCTGAGTTAAATTCACCCATTCCAGTCCATCTTAGTTCACTGATTCCTAGAATGTCAATGTTCACTCTTGTCATCTCCTGTTTGACCACTTCCAATTTCCCTTGATTCATGGACCTAACATTCCAGCTTCCTATGCAATATTGCTGTTTGCAACATCAGACCTTGGTTCTATTACCAGTCACATCCACACCTGGGCATCGATTTTGCTTTCATCTTTTAGTTTCTTATCTTTTTGCCTTTTCATGCTGTTCATGAAGTTCTCAAGGCAAGAATACTGAAGTGGTTTGCCATTCCCTTCTCCAGTGGACCACATTCTGTCAGACTTCTCCACCATGAGCTGACCATCTTGGGTGGCTCCACACTGCATGACTTAGTTTCATTGAGTTAGACAAGGCTGTGGTCCGTGTGATAAGATTGGCTATTTTTCTGTGATTATGGTTCTAGTATGTCCTCTATGGTAAAAGAATCTCCAAAAAAAAGAGATATGCTGTATGCATATGCCATAAATGAATCAGGCAGTAGTATAATGAGGACAATATAATAATTTATTGGGTTCCAAATTCACTATGGATTTTGGCTGTAGCCATGAAATTAAAAGACGCTTGATTGTTCTTTGGAAGAAAAACAATGACAGACCTAGATAGTATATTAAAAAGTAGAGACATTACTTTGCTGACCAAGGACTGTCTAGTTAAAGCTATGGTTTTCCCAATAGTCATGTATGGATATGAGAATTGGACCATAATGAAGGCTGAGCGCTGCAGAATTGATATTTTTGAACTATGGTGTTGGAGAAGACTCTTGAGAGTCCTTTGGACTGCAAGATCAAACCAGTCATTCCTAAAGGAAATCAGTTCTGGGTGTTCATTGGAAGAACTGATGCTGAAACTGAAGTTCCAATACTTTCACCACCTGATGTGAAGAACTCACTCATTGGAAAAGACCCTAATGCTGGGAAAGTTTGAAGGCAGGAAGAGAGGAGGATGACAGAGGATGAGATGGTTGGATGGCATCACTGACTCAAAGGACATGAGTTTGAGCAAACTTCAGGAGATGGTGAATGACAGGGAAACCTGGCTTGCTGCAGGCCATGGAGTTGCAAAGAGTCGGACAGAACTGAATGGCTGAACAATGACAACAAAATCAAAACTACTATGAAAGGTCATCTCATACTGGTCAGAATGGCCACCATCTGAACATCTACAAAGAATGCGTGCTGCAGAGCATGGAGGCAAAAGGAAACTACTACAGTCTTTGTGCAGCTGTAAATGGGTGCAGGCACTATAAAAACCAGCAAGGAGGTTCCTTATAAACTTAACATCTAGAAACCACATGGTCAACAATCCCAGAAAATCTGAATTCACCCTTCTTTTCAGGGCAGCATGGTTAACAATGACCAAGCACTAGAATTGCTGCTGGACAAAATAATGGCTTTCTCTGTACATTGAAGCCAAATAAAAAATACAGAGAAAGAGTCTGAAGGAAACAGAAAGTAACTTTAATTCTCAGCCAGCAGAGAGAGGAATACAGGAGGCTAGTGCCTCAAGAACTGTGCATCCTCCCCACCATGAGGAGTTTAGGGGCTTTATAAGATGAGGGCTTCAGTCAGGAATCAGTCATGAGATAAGCTGATAGAGTCTTGATTCCTTCCTCTTGCATCGTTTCAAAGACAGCCATAGACTGACATCAGCAACCCAGTAATTGAGTCTGGCAGTTCGGTGGCTCTGTGGCCTTCTTTCTGATGTACAACTACAAGGGGAAGGGCGTTTTTAAGAGTAAACACCAAATAGTGGGTGTATTTACTGTAGAGGTAAAGGAAAATAGGTGCAAAGTGTAGCTCCTGCAGAGTTAGGGGACAGAAAAGCAAACTTAGTCACAGACATGCAGAGTTAGGAACAGTTAAAGTAAAAAAAAAACTAGGAATATTCAGTCCTTCTCACTGTTCTCTTTATCGTCTTTGTTCTCAGGAAAGTGAAAGAAAAAACTCATTCCTCTTTTTTTTTCTTCTCACTGCAACAAATTCAATCAAGATATCTATTGACAGAAAAATGAAGACCGAGTGGCGTACCTCTACACTGAAACACTACTTAGCCATGAATCAGAACAGAATAATGCCATTGAAAGCAGCGTAGAAGGACAGAGTGATTACCATACTAAGTAAAGGAAGTCAGAGAGAGAAAGACAAATATCACAAGGTATCACTGACAGGTATATTTTTGAAATGGATGCAAATGTCGGATATTATGCAATAGAAACAGACTCATAAACTTGGAAAACAAACGTGATTATCCAAAAAGATCTTAGGATTGAGGGATAAATTAAGATTTTGCTAATACCACATGCTTATTAATATATATTGAAGAGTTGATCAAAATAAATACATTGAAAAGTACAGGGTAGTCTATGGAATTCATTTTAATTATCTATATGGGAAAGAGAACCCCATAAAGAATTGATATATGTCTGTGTATAAGAGAATCAAGCTCCCATATGCCTGAAACAAACACAATATCAGAAACCAACTCTACTCTGAAATAAGGAATGTGCAGAAAAAGAAAAAATGAAAGCAGAACACGGAGAAATCTTGCCTCCTTGTGGACATTTTTTGTAACAGCAACTGTGCTGATTGGCACTTCCGATTCCTAAGGTCCCCTGGGCCTGGAGGTAAACAACAACTGCTCTCCAGAAGTTCCCCAGGGGTGGTCAGTGAAAAAGAATTCAATACTGGGCCGATGTTCAGGGAAGCAATTTCACCTTTAACTCATATCCCTTAAGAAAAAAGTCACATGACAGGATGTCAACATTGCTGAGAATTCCTGTCAATCCTACAATGAGTTAGCACCTCACACGGGTCAGAGCAGCCACTGTTAAACACTCTATAAAGGTTAAATGCTGCAGACACTGTGGAGGAAAGGCAACCCTCCTCCTCTGCTGCTGGAAATACAAATTGGTGACAGCCAATCTGGAGGACAGTGCACTGATCATTTCTGATGTGCCCAGCAGTAAGCGGCAGCAAGGGGTAACTATGAAAAGGGTTTTAGTTTTCCAGACAAGGAGTCCTAACCACTGGACCACAGAGCCAGCAGTGAGGACTAAGGTCCCTGGTCTTTGCCTGCCTAGTCAAGAACGAATTCAGATGAGGAGGCAGAATGTGAAAAGTAAAGAAAAAGTTTACTGAAAAGAAAAGTATATGCAGAAAGGTGCACGGGTGAGCTCAGAGACAGAGTTGAGCCTTGGGAAGCTTATATTCTTTAGAAGGGGCCAGTTCTCTGGGTCTTTGTCTTCCCTCAGGCCAATCATCTTGTTTTGTCTCCCTCTACCCACCCAGTTAATGTGTCTCAGGACCCTCCCCTGGGATGCACACACAAACCTTAGCCAAGATGGATCTCAAAGTGAAGGCTTCTGGGAGGAGCAAGACTCATTATGGCCTGGAATCATCCTTTGACTTTTGACTCCAAGGAGCCTTTCTGCACTTGTGTAGCATTCTCCATTATCCTTCACTCATACAAGGTTTTGCCTCTCTTTGTCCTTGCCCAGATTATTCCCTTGGGGTGTTTACAAGCGACAAAGGCCATTTACCAGTTTCTGTTGTTACTTCAATTTCCAAGTGCAAATGGGGTTGGTTGTATATTCATCAACTGGAACCTACCTATGTTGCCTCAGGAAATGAAAAGAAGAAGCTAGCTTATTGTGAATTTCCATCCTGGAGTCCATCTATCTCCTACCTTACTGGTTACTTCAATAGTGGAAACGAGAATGAAATTAGAATATTCCTAAACACCACACACTCGGGGCTGGTGTACCAAGATGACCCAGGGGGAGGGAATCGGGAGGGAGGAGGGAGGGGGGTTCTGGAGGGGGAGCATATGTAAACCCATTGCCGTTTCATGTCAGTGTATGGCAAAACCAACACAATAAAGTAAAGAAAATTAAAAAAAAAGAATAAACTCCAAATAAGATAAAAATAGAGAATTCAAGAAAAACCTCTACTTCTGCTTCACTGATATGCTAAAGCCTTTGACTGTGTAGATCACAACAAACTGTGGAAAATTCTTAAAGAGATGGGAATACCAGATCACCTTATCTGCCTCCTGCAAAACCTGTATGCAGGTCAAGAAGCAACAATTAGAACAGGACATGGAACAATGAACAAGTTCAAAATTGGGAAAGGAGTAAGTCAAGGCTGTATATTGTCACCCTGCTTATTTAACTTATATGCAGACTATATCATGCAAAATATTGGACTGGATGAAGCACAAATTGGAACCAAGACTGCCAGGAGAAATATCAATAATCTCAGATAAGCACATGACACCACCCATTCTGGCAGAAAGCAAAGATGAACTAAAGAATCTCTTGATGAAAGTTAGAGGAGAGTGAAAAAGCTGGCTTAAAACTCAACTTTCAAAAAACTAAGATCATGGCATCCAGTCCCATCACTTCAAGAGAAATAGATGGGGAAACAATGGAAACAATCACTGTGGATGGTGACTGCAGTTATAAAATTAAAAGACATTGGTCCTTGGAAGAAAAGTAATGATAAACCTAGATATCATATTAAAAAGCAGAGACACTACTATGCCTACAAAGGTCCACCAACTCAAAGCTATGTGTTTTCTAGTAGTCATATACAGATGTGAGAGCTGGACAATAAAAAAGGCTGATCACTGAAGAATTGATGCCTTTGAACTGTGGTGCTTCATAAGACTCTTGAGAGTCCCTGGGACTGCAAGGAGATCAAACCAGTCAATCCTAAAGGAAATCAACCCTGAATATTCATTGGAAGGACTGATGCTGAAGCTGAAACTCTAACACTTTGGCTACCAAATGCGCAGAGCTGACTCATTGAAAAAGACCTTGATGCTGGGAAAGATTGAAGGCAGAGGAGAAGGGGACAACAGAGTACGAGATTGTTGGTCAGCATCACTGACTCAATGGACATGAGTTTGAGCAAACTCTGGGAGATGGTTGAAGGACAGAGATGCCTGACATGCTGCAGTCCAAGGGAAGGCAAAGAGTCAGACATGACTGAGTGACTGAACAACAAAGATAAAGATCCCATCTTAGTATGGCTCAGTGGTAAAGAACCTGCCTGCCAATGCAACAGACTCAGGTTTGGATCCTTGGATTGGGAGGATTCCCTGGAGAAGGGAAAGGCAATCTATTCTAGTATTCTTGCCTGGGAAATCCCATGGACAGAGGAACCTGGAGGGCTACAGTTCATGGGATCACAAAAGAGTCGGACACAACTTAGTGACAGACTTTCAAGATAAAGATCTAAATGTAAAGTTGGATACTATGGAATTCCTGAGGAAAAAATATAGGCAGGAGAAGCTGTGACATTCATTGCAGCAAGTCCTTTAGGGATCCACCTCTTAGAACAATGAAAAATAAACCAAAAATAAGAAATCAGCCCACAAATTATGGCCCCTCACCACTTTTCACCAGACCAGCTATGCTCCTTAGGGGCAGAGAAGTTGGTGTCAGGTGCAGCTGTAGGCCCTCTTGCTGCCTGGAAGGGATGGTGTTGGTGGTTTAGTCACCAAGTTGTGTCTGACTCTTGTGACCCCATGGACTATAGCCCACAAGGCTCCTCTGTCCATGGGATTTCTCAGGCAAGAATACTGGAATGGGTTGCCATTCCATTCTCCAGGGGATCTTCCTGACCCAGGTGTTGAGCCTGCATCTCCTGCATTGCCAGGTAGATTCATTTACCAACTGAACCATGAGGGAAGGCCTGCTGCCCGGAGGGGGCTTGTTTATAAAGACTGCAACCCCAGCATTGCTGGGAAGGGCTGGCCACCTCATCCAGGGCAGCCAATCCTCACCCATCAAGGGCTCGCAGTTGCAGAAAATGGGCGTTGTTGTGCAAAGGAACAAGTGTGGGTCTGAGGGTTGGAATAGACATAGGGCTTCAGCTCTGACTTAATTTCTAATCATTGTATCTGGCCCAGGAGTGGGAGAAAATTTCAAGAAGACCTTCTCCTAAGGAGAGGAACCCAGGAGTCAGGGAGAGGAGGGGTGGTAGGTGCAGACAGGGTGCAGTGGAAGCCTCTGAAGATCTGCTGGAAGGAGGGCAGACTGAGTGAAGTCCAGGGTTACTGACCTGCCCAGGAGCAGCTAGCTGTTTGTTAGTCCAGGTCCTGTTCTGAGGTGCTCAGGGACAGCTATTCCTGACCTCAGAAAGAGGGCTAGGAGGTGCTCTGCAACTGTGCTCTGCACGGTTCCTGTGCACTGAGCCCTGCCCAGACAGGCCCCCTGCCCTGGGAAGGCTCTGCCTAAGTTAGCAGAGGGGCCCCCTGTCTGCCCTGGGAGGGGCGTGTGAACAGGCTCCCTCTATTTGCAGCTGGCACAGAGCTGCTTAGGATGCAGATTAAAATCAGCCAAGGACAGAGGTCAGGAGGAGGGTCAGGGATCCCTCGGGTGTGGACACACAGAAGTCCAAGCTTGCTATGCTCCCTGCATGACACGGAGTGTTGAGGCAAGGAATATGACTGTATTCTGAGGGCTGGCTGACCAAGAAGATGGCCAATTAATGTCTCCAAATAATGTCAGGGTCTGGATGCCAGGTTTTTATATAAATTAGAGAGGAGGAGGTGAAGAAATGAACTAAAACGGCCATTAATCTCGCAAATATCTTGTAGAACAGCAAGCCTCAGGCAGGGAATGTGTTCATTTCTCCCTTCCTGCCATCTACAGGCAGACAGGGTTCTGAACAAAGTTTAGCAGCCAGGCAGAGAGGCAGGATTCTCTGAGGCAGGATGTTATGTGTGATTATAGTAAAAAAAAGTAACAGAGAGCAAGTCAAAGACACAGTTCCAACATGGAGTCAGAACTGGCTTATTCCTGAACATCCTAAAGTGCAGGGTTTATTCAGGTCCTTCCATTGCCCTTCCCCTCCCCCAGCGCCTGGTACCACTCACTGACTTCCTGTCTCTGGATTTGCCTGTTCTGGATGTTTCTTGTAAATGGAACCATAGAGTTTGTGATTATTCTGGGCTGGATGTTGGTCTCCTCCCCGCAGGTTCACATGTTGAAATCTAACCCCCAAGATGATGGTGTGGGGAGGGCCTTGAGGAGGTGATGAGGTCATGACAATAGATATTCCCATGAATGGGATTAGCATTCTCATAAAAGAGATCTCCAAGGAGTCCCCTCAGCCCTGCCTACACGTGAGGACACAGTGAAGACTCCGGCCCCCACCAAAAACAGCTTCACCAGAACCTGACCATCCTGATGCCTTGATCTCAGACATCTGGGCGCCAGAGTTGTATGAAATGCATTTCTGTTGCCAAAGCCCCCAGCCTTCTATTTTGCTATGGCAGCCCATGCAGACTAAGACAGTGTGTCCTTCTCACTGAGTATCATGTGTTCAAGGCACATCCACACTGTAGCCCATGTCAGAGCTTCACTTCTTTCATGGCTGCATCATATGAAGCTGTGCTGGGAAGTGGCTAGAGATAGAATGACGGGGGATCATCAAGAGGTGGATAACAACAGTCTTTATGAGCCACAACGGGGAGCTGACACTGCCTGAAAGGATACCTGGACCACATGTCTCTCAACCACTCAGTTACCTGTATACCACTCAGCTGTTGTTCACAGCTTGTCCTGAGTCAATGCTGTCATGAACTGGCCTGGTGGGCAGTGGTAGATGGTGAAGATGAGATGTAGCAGGACCCCTAGGAACGTATCCAGGCTGGGCCAGTGTTGAAGATGAACCATCCCTGCCTACTGCCACTCATGGGGTTACAGGTGTCCCACCCTCTGCCCATCATTGGGTGCAGTGGCCTCTCCCCTGCTTCCAGAGCTGGGCCCTGCTTCCCCCCGTCCCTCTAGTTAGGAAGTGTTCTGACAGGACATTCTAGCAGGACCTCAGGATGGAGGCTTTGGGGTCCCTGCTCAGGAGCACACAATCAGTGGGCATCTACTCCTTCACAGAGGGTCACAAAGGAGCCATTTGCTTGCAGGTGGGTGTGAGAGCAAGCACCAGGGTTAGGGACTGCAAACCTACAGTGGTCTGGCCTATTTTATTTCTAATTCAGTTTTATTTATTTATTTATTTTTAAAATTTTCTTTACTTTATTGTGTTGGTTTTGCCATACAATGACATGAAACCGCCATGTGTTTACATATGCTCCCCCTCCAGAACCCCCCTTTCTTCACCCCTCCCGATTCCCTCCCGCTGGGACATCTCGGTGCACCAGCCCCGAGCATCAATCCTGGGCTGGAGATTGATTTCACATATGGTAATTAACATGTTTCAATGCCATTCTCCCATATCCTCCCACCCTTGCCCTCTTCCACAGAGTCCACGTGTCTGATCTATACATCTGCGTTCCTTTTGCTGTCTTTCATGCAGGGTTCTCGTTACCATCTTTCTAAATTCCATATATATGTGTTAGTATACTGTATTGTTGTTTTTCCTTCTGGCTTACTTCCCTCTGGATAATAGGCTTCAGTTCCGTCCACCTGAGTAGAACTGATTCAAATGAATTTTTTTAAATGCTGAGTAGTATTCCATTGTGTATATGTACCACAGCTTTCTTATCCATTCGTCAGTTGATGGGTATCTAATTCGGTTTAAATTTGACTCAAAGTCACTATCCCACTGAATTGGTAAGACATTCAGTCTCAGGTATCACACTCTGCAGTCCCAAGAATCCATCTCTTGCTTCAACAGGGTTTGGATGAAACAGACACAGGGATGCCCCTTGCTGTTCCTCCACCAAGGTACCCTCCTCTTTCTTTCAGTCAAAGTTTTCAGAATCAACCACTCAGCTGTCCTCGTGTCTTGAAGTGAGTGAGCCCATGTGGCACAACTACTGAGCCTGTGCTCTCGAGCTCCCATTTGTTGCAACTGTTGAGCCCACATGTTGCAACTACGGAAGTCCATGGGCCTACAGACCCTGCTCCACCACAAGAGAAACCACTGCGGTGAGAAGCTAGCGCACTGCAACTAGGGAGTAGCCCCTGGCAGCTGCGACTAGAGAAAGCCCTTGTCAGCAACGAAGGCCTACCACAGCCCCCAAAATAAAATAAATAAAGATATCTTTTTAAAAAAAGTGCTCACTAAATATATTTTTAACCAAATAGTTGTTACCATGACAAGTACATAGTGTGAACACAAGGTTTATATGGGATTTGGCATTGCTGTGAACTCTCTAACAAACATGCAATTTGGAGCAATATTATATTAATTTTGTCATTTCAATTAGTTAAATAACTTTTTTTCTTATTTAGGCCATTCTCAATTAAAAAAAGATTTTCCTCTCGTTAACAGTGTAAGTCAGCTTGGTGGTTGTTGTGTTCCATATGTCTTTATCCCAGAGCCCTGGCTGGCCAAGAAGCCCATCTCTGATTTGTGCCATTCTCTAGGGAAGCAGGCTGGTGTGATGACACAAGTGTTGCCTTGTGCTCCAAAAGGCCTGGGATAAAAATCCGGCCTCATCAGAGTAAGTGCTCACAACATCTCTGTGAGTTAACAGGTCATTTTCAGCTCATTTTACTGATAAGCAGTCTGAGGCTCAGAGAGGCTGATCATCTTGCCCAAGGTCACACAGGGGTATGGAGACGTGAAGTCATAACTCAGCCATAGATGTGCCTGGCTCTGGAGCCCACCCTCTCACTTCACCCTGCCCTTCTGCTCTTGCACGGTGGACTCTGGTCTGCCAGCTAAACGTGGAGGATGGAGCACATTAATTCAACTGTTTGTTCTCAAAGCCTTGCTAAAAAGATAGGCAAGAAATAAGATATTGATGAAGTAGGAAGAGCAAAGAGGACAGGAGCAGCAACAAAAGAGGGAAGAGAGATCGACATTTTGGAATATGAGAAGCAGAGGAAGGAGATGGCAGAGCTGAGAAGGCAGGAGCATGAGGACTCAGAAGTACATGTTCTGGCAGAAGGTAGGAGTGGAGGTGGGGCCAAAGACAGGGTGAAAGTGGGATCTCCATCTGACTGGCCCACTCCATGCAGCCCCAAGGATGCCCCAGCCTCTGACATACACACAGGAAACTGGGCTTTTATTCTGAGCAGAGGTTGAATTGGGGAAACAGGCACAGTGGAGGGGATGTGGCTCTGTATTTTACCTTATTTATTTAAAAGATTTTTAAAAATGTGGACCATGTTTAAAGTCTTCACTGAATTTGTTGCAATAGTGTTTCTGTTTTATGCTTTGGCTTTTTGGCCATGAAGAATGTGGGATCTTAGCCGCCTGACCAGGGGACCTGCACCCCTTACCTTGGAAGGTGTAGTCTTTGCCACTGGACTGACAAGGAAACCTTAAGGCTCTGAATGTTAAAAGAAGGATTCAGTGAGAGATTAAGTCCTCCCACTTTGTGCCACCCCATTCTCAGAATTCTCTGCCTGAGGGATACACCTCAGGCAGAACACTGGAACATTCTTCTCTGGAGAAACACAAGGACCCCAGGACAGTGATCTGTAACTACTGATGTATAAGTACTGTTAGGACTCTGCACTTCAACTGCAGAAGACAAGGGTTTAATCCCTGGTTGGGGAACTAAGATCCTGCAAGCTGCATAGCACAGCGAAGAAAGGAAAAGAAAAGAAATATGAGACTGAAAAGCAAAGGATTACAAGATATCTGAATAAAGCATCCAATTAGAAGACAGAAGTTAAAAACAGAAAAAAAAGAGTGGAGAGAGGAACTAAGATGGTGGAGGAATAGGATGGGGGGGACCAATTTCTCCCCAACAAATATACCAAAAGAACATTTAAAAGCTAAGAAAACTCCACAAAACAACTTCTGAATGCTGCAGAGGACATCAAGCACCCAGAAAGGCAGCCCATTGACTTTGAAAGAAGGTAGGACAAAATATAAAAAGTAAAAAGAGAGCCAAAAGAGGTAGGGATGGAGATCCGTCCCAGGAAGGGAGTCTTAAAAAAGAGAGGTTTCTGAACACCAGGAAATTCTCCCTGGCAGATCTATGGCGAGCCTCAGAGGGAAAAATAACCGGGAGCAAAAATAGACAAATAATTAAACTCCACATATTATGTGCCAAAATGCAACTCCCAGTGGAGTGGTGGCCCAGACACCCCATCCCCACTAGCAAGCGCAGGCTGCTCAGGGAGGGGTGGGCTGTGCCACTTTGGGTAAGGACTTGGACTGAATGCCCGAGGGCAGCCTGAGGGAACTAGGTTGAGACGGCAACCTAGACTGAGGAATAGCTTTTCCATGAAGAGCCACCACCAGAATCGCGCACAGAACAAATTGCTGCATAGAGCTAGTTGGCTGCATGAAGCTGGTCAGCTGTGGGCTGTGGACCGGCCCGCCCCCCACAGGAGACTGGCAGTCGAGGGCTGCAGGGCACAATTGTGGCCCCAGCAAGGCATCCACTACCAAACCGCAGGCAGAATTAGTTGCTAACCAAGACTTCTTGGGAGTTTGGACAGATGCTGCCAGAGATCAGCTCTCCACACACCTGAGAAGGTGTGCTCAGTTGCACACCAAGAAAACCGAGCAGCTGGGATGGGGGAGGGGAGAAGTTGCAGTCCCCAACTGTACTGGGCAGCTCTGATCTGGGAAGTGCAGGCAGCCCCGGCGGAGCGAATTGGGCAGTGTGGGCAGGGAAAGTGCACATGCTGTGAGTGGGGACAAACCCCAGAGTGGCTGAATCACTGTGATTGCACTCCAGTGATATCTGTTTGCAGTGTTCCTCCCTCCACACAGCACAACTGAACAAGTGAGCCTAAAAAAAGTGACCACCATCACCCTCTTTGTGTCAGGGCAGAAATAGACACTGAAGAGACCAGCAAACAAAAGAAGCTAAAATAAGCAGAGGGAACTGCTTTGGAACTGACAGGAGTAACAGATTAAATCCCTGCAGTTAGCAGTGATTTCATAGGAAGGAGCCTATAGACCTTGAGAAGTACAAGTCGGACCAAGGAACTATCTGAAAATGAATTGATCCCCCACTGTATGCAACAGCTCCAGAGAAAGCCCTAGATATATTTTTATTATGATCATCTTTTAAATTTTTAAAACTTTTTTATTACTATTTTAAAAATTTTACTTTTTTATTTTAAGTCCCCTATAACTCCTTCAATTTTCATTTTTACAAGCATCTATTACCTAGCAAAAAAAGGACCCTATTTTTAAAGCAAACTTCATATGTATATGTAAGAATTTCACTGATTCTGTTTTTTGTTCCTGTTTGCCTTTTTTTCTCCTCTTTTTTCCTTTTTTAAATTTTCTTTTCTTTTCTTCTTTCTTCTTTTTTGGTAATTGTATTTTTGAGAATCTAACCTTTACTCTAGATTTTTAATGTTTGTTTTTTAGTATTTGTTGTCAACTTTGTACCTTTAAGAACCCAATCTTCAGTACCCATTTTTACTTTGGAGTGAGATCACTGGCTCGATTGCTCTCTCCCAATTTTTGACTCTCCTTTTTTTCCACAAGGTCACCTCTATATCCTCCCTCCCCCTTTCCTTCTCTACCCAACTCTGTGAATCTCTTTGAGTGTTACAAGTTGTGAAGACCACTAAGATAATTGATTACTGGCTGGAGCTGTCTCTCTCCATCTGATTCCCTCTTTTCTCCCCCTGGCCACTTCTGTCTCCTTCCTCTTCTCTTTTTGGTTTAACTCCATGAACATCTCTGAGGGATTCAGACTGCGGAGAGCACATAGGGAAGTGATCACTGCCTAGTTCACTCTCTCACCATTTGATTCCTCTCTTCTCCTTCTGGTCACCTCTACCACCCTCCTCCCTCTTCTCCTCTCCATGTAACTCTGTGTACCTCTCTGGGTGTCCCTCACTGTGGAGAAACTTGTCATCATTAACCTAGATGTTCTACCATCAGTGCTGTATAGATGGAGGAGTCCTGAGGCTACTGTAAGAATAAAGCTGAAAACCAGGGACAGAAGGCCTAAGCCCAAATCCTGAGAATATCAGAGAACTCCTGAATCCAGGAGTTCATTAATTGATAGGAGTTCATAAAATGCCTCCATACCTACACTGAAACCAAGCACCACCTAAAGGCCAACGAGTTCCAGAGTAAGATATACCATGCAAACTCTCCAGCAACACAGGAACATAGCCTGAAGCTTGAATACACAGGCATCCCAAAGTCACACCAAGCCCACTGACATCTCAAAACTCTTCACTGGACATTTCATTACTCACTAGAGAGAAGAAATTCAGATCCACCCACCAGAACACTGACACAAGCTTATTCAACCAAGAAACTTTGACAAACCACCCGTCCAACCCCACCCACACTGAGGAACCTTCACAATAAAGAGGTAACACAGCAATATAAACAAGATGAAAAGGCAAAGAAATACCCAGCAGGTAAAGGAACAGGATAAATGCCCTCCAAACCAAACAAAAGAGGAGGAGATAGGAAATCTACCTGATAAAGAATTCCAAATAATGATAGTGAAAATGATGCAAAATTTGAAAACAAATTGGAGTTACAGTTAAATAACCTGGAGACAAGGATTGGGAAGATGCAAGAAAAGTTTAACAAGGACTTAGAAGAAATAATAAAGAGTCACAATACAGTGAATAATGCAATAAATGAGATAAAAAACATCCTGGAGGGAACTAAGAGTAGAGTAACAGAGATAGAAAACAGGATAAGTGAGGTAGAAGACAGAATGGTAGAAATAAATGAAACAGAGAGGAAAAACGAAAAAAGAATTAAAATAAATGAAGACAATCTCAGAGACCTCTGGGACAATGTTAAATGCACCAACATTTGAATCAAAGGAGTGCCAGAAGAAGAAGACAAAAAGAAAGACCATCAGAAAATACTTGAGGAGATAAAAGATGAAAATTTCCTAAAATGAGAAAGGAAATAATCACCCAAATCCAAGAAACCGAGAGAGTGCCAAACAGGATGAACCCAAGCAGAAACACTCCAAGACACATATTAATCAAATTAACAAAGATCAAATACAAAGAATAAATATTAAAAGCATCAAGGGAAAAACAACAAATAACACACATGGGGAATCCCAAAAGGATAACAGCTGATCTCTCAATAGTATTGCTTCAGGCCAGAAGGGAATGGCAGGACATACTTAAAGTCATGAAAGAAAATAATCTACAACCCTGATTACTGTACCCAGCAAGGATCTCATTCAAATTTGAAGGAGAAATCAAAAGCTTTACAAGCAAGCAAAAGCTGAGAGAATTCAGGAACACCAAACCAGCACTCCAACAAATGCTAAAGGATCTTCCCTAGATGGGAAATACGGATAGGGTATATAATCTCGAACTCAAAACAATAAAGTAAATGGCAATGCGATCATACTTATAATTAATTACCTTAAATGTAAACGGATACAATGCCCCAACCAAAAGACAAAGATTGGCTGATTGGATATGAAAACAAGACCCCTATGTATGTTGTCTACAAGAGACCCACCTCAAACGTAGGGACACATATAGATGGAAAGTTAAGGGCTGCAAAAAGATATTCCATGCAAATAGAGACCAAAAGAAAGCAAAAGTAGCAATACTCATATCAGATAAATTAGACTTTTAACATAAAGGCTGTGAAAAGAGATAAAGATGGTCATTACATGATGATCAAAGGATCAATCCAAGAAGAAGAAATAACAATTATAAATATTTAAGCACCCAACATAGGAGCACCACAAAATGTAAGGCAAATGCTAACAAGTATGAAAGGGAAAATTAACAGTAACACAATAATAGTGGAAGACTTTAATACCCCACTCACACTGATGGATAGATCAACTAAACAGAAATTTAACAAGGAAACACAAACTTTAAATGATACAATAGACCAGTTAGACCTAATTGGTATTTATAAAACATTCCACCCCAAAACAATGAATTTCACCTTTTTCTCAAGTGCACACGGGACTTTTCCAAAATAGATAACATCCTGGGCCATAAATGTAGCCTTGGTAAATTAAAAAAAATTGAAATCATTCCAAGCATCTTTTCTGACCACAATGCAGTGACATTAGATGTCAATTACAGGAGAAAAGCATTTAAAAATTCCAACATATGGAGACTCAACAACACGCTGCTGAATAACCAACAAATCACAGAGGAAATCAAAAAAGAAATCAAAATATGCATAGAAATGAATGAAAATGAAAACACAACAAACCCAAACCTCTGGGACACTGTAAAAGCAGTGCAAAGAGGAAGGTTCATAGCAATACAGGCTGATCTCAGGAAACAAGAAAAAAGTCCAACGAATAACCGAACTTTACACCTAAAGCAACTAGAAAAGGAAGAAATGCAGAAGCCCAGGTCTAGTAGAAGGAAAGAAGTCTTAAAGATCAGGGCAGAAATAAATGCAAAGGAAACAAAAGTGACCATAGCAAAAATCAACCAAGCCAAAAGCTGGTTCTTTGAGAAGATAAATAAAATTGACAAACCATTAGCCAGACTCATCAAGAAACAAAGGGAGAAGAACCAGATCAACAGAATAAGAAATGAAAACGGAGAGATAACAACAGAAAACAAAGAAATGCAAAGGATCATAAGAGACTATTATCAGCAACTATATGCAAATAAACTGGACAACTTGGATGAAAAGGACAAATTCCTAGAAAAGAACAACTTTCCAAGACTGAATCAGAAAGAGATAGATAATATTAATAGACCCATCACAAGCACGGAAATTGAAACCGTAATCAGAAATCTTCCAAAAAACAAAAGCCCAGGACCAGATGGCTTCACAGCTGAATTGTACTAAAAATTTGGAGAAGAACTAACACCTTCTCTACTGAAACTCTTCCAGAAAATTGCAGAGGAAGATAAACTTCCAAACTCATTCTATGAGGCCACCATCACCCTAATTCCAAAACCCGACAAAGATGCCACAATAAAAGAAACTACAGGCCAATATCACTGATGAACATAGACGCAAAAATCCTTAACAAAATTCTAGCAAATAGAATCCAACAACACATTGAAAAAATCATACATCATGATCAAGTAGGCTTTATCCCAGGGATGCAAAGATTCTTCAATATTCGCAAATCAATCAATGTAAAATACCAGATTAACAAATTGAAAAATAAAAAACATAATGATTATCTCAATAGATGCAGAGAAAGCCTTTGGCAAATTCAACATCCATTTATGATAAAAAACCTCCAAAAAGCAGGAATAGAAGGAACAAACCTCAACATAATAAAAGCTATATATGACAAACCCACAGCAAACATTATCCTCAATGGTGAAAAACTGAAAGCATTCCCCCTGAAGTCAGGAACAAGACAAGGGTGCCCACTCTCACCACTACTATTCAACATAGTTTTGGAAGTCTTGGCCACAGCAATCAGAGTAGATAAAGAAATCAAAGGAATACAGATTGGAAAAGAAGAAGTAAAACTCTCTCTGTTTGCAGATGACATGATCCTCTATATTGAAAACCCTAAAGACTCTACGAGAAAATTACTAGAGCTAATCAGTGAATATCGCAAAGTTTCAGGATATAAAATCAACACACAGAAATCCCTGGCATTCCTATACACTAACACTGAGAAAACAGAAAGAGAAATAAAGGAAACAATTCCATTCATCATCGAAACAAAAAGAATAAAATACTTAGGAGTATTTCTACCTAAAGAATCAAAAGACTTGTATATAGAAAACTATAAAACACTGATGAAAGAAATCAAAGAGGACACAAATAGATGGAGAAATATACCGTGTTCATGGATTGGAAGAATCAATATAGTGAAAATAAGTATACTATCCAAAGCAATCCATAGATTCAATGCAATTCCTATCAAGCTACCAGAGGTAATTTCAAGAGAATTAGAACAAATGATTTCACAATTTGTATGTAAATACAAAAAACCTAGTATAGCCAAAGCAATCTTGAGAAAGAAGAATGGAACTGGAGGAATCAACCTACCTGACTTTAGGCAATAGTAAAAATTCACAGTCATTAAGACAGTATGGTACTGGCACAAAGACAGAAATATAGATCAATGGAACAGAATAGAAAGCCCAGAGATAAATCCACGCATCTATGGAAACCTTATCTTTGACAAAGGAGGCAAGAATATACAATGGAGAAAAGACAACCTCTTTCACAAGTGGTGCTGGGAAAACTGGACAGCCACTTGTAAAAGAATGAAACTAGAACACTTTCTAACACCACACACAAAGATAAACTCAAAATGGATCAAAGATCTAAGCATAAGACCAGAAACTATAAAACTCCTAGAGGAAAACATTGGCAAAACACTCTCTGACATAAACCAAAGCGGGATCCTCCATGACCCACCTCCCAGAATACTGGAAATAAAAGCACGAATAAACAAATGGGACCTAACTACAATTAAAAGTTTCTGCACAACAAAGGAAACTATAAGCAAGGTGAAAATACAGCCTTCACAATGGGAGAAAATAATAGCCAATGAAGCAACGGAAAAACAATTCATCTCAAAAATATACAAGCAACTCCTGCAGCTCCATTCTAGAAAAATAAATGACCCAATCAAAAAGTGGGCCAAAGAACTTAACAGACATTTCTCCAAAGAAGATATAAAAATGGCTAACAAACACATGAAGAGATGCTCAGCATCACTCATTTTTTTTATTAGTTTTGCCATACAATGACATGATATCGCCATGGGTTTACATATGCTCCCCCTGCAAAATCCCCCTCCCTCCTCCATCCCTCCACCTTCTCCCCGGGAAATCTAGATGCACCAGCTCCGAGCATCAATCCTGGGCTGGTGATTGATTACACATATGATAATTAACATGTTTCAATGTCATTCTCTCATGTCATCCCACCCTTGCCCTCATCCACAGAGTCCACGAGTCTGTTCTATACATCTGCATTCCTTTTGTTGTCTCACATGCTGGGTTCTCGTTACCATCTTTCTAAATTCCATATATATGCGTTAGTATACTGTATTGTTGTTTTTCCTTCTGGCTTACTTCACTCTGTATAATAGGCTCCAGTTCCATCCACCTGAGTAGAACTGATTCAAATGAATTTTTTTTAATGCTGAGTAATATTCCATTGTGTATATGTACCACAGCTTTCTT
>ML661353.1:0-34390 GCA_007570785.1 Antilocapra americana | reverse complement strand
ATGCCCAGCAGTGGGATTGCTGGGTCATATGGCAGGTCTATTTGCAGTTTTTAAATGAACCTCCACACTGTTTTCCATAGTGGCTGTACTAGTTTGCAATCCCACCAACAGTGTAAGAGGGTTCCCTTTTCTCCACATCCTCTCCAGCATTTATTGCTTGTAGATTTTTGGATTGCAGCCCTTCTGACTGGTGCAAAGTGATACCTAATTGTGGTTTTGATTTGCATTTCTCTGATAATGAGTGATGTTGAGCATCTTTTCATGTGTTTGTTAGCCATTTTTATGTCTTCTTTGGAGAAATGTCTGTTAAGTTCTTTGGCCCACTTTTTGATTGCGACGTTTATTTTTCTAGAATAGAGCTACAGGAGTTGCTTGTATATTTTTGAGATTAATTGTTTGTCCATTGCTTCATTGGCTATTATTTTCTCTCATTCTGAAGGCTGTCTTTTCACCTTACTTATAGTTTCCTTTGTTGTGCAGAAGCTTTTAATTTTCAGCATCACTCATTATCAGAGAAATGCAAATCAAAACCACAATGAGGTACCATTTTACACCAATCAGAATGGCTGCAATCCAAAAGTCTACAAGCAATAAATCCTGGAGAGGATGTGGAGGAATGGGAACCCTCTTTTACTCTTGGTGGGAATGCAAAGAAGTATAGCCACTATGGAGAACAGTGTGGAGATTCCTTAAAAAACTGAAAATAGAACTGCCATATGAGCCAGTAATCCCACTGCTGGCATATACACCGAGGAAACCAGAATTGAAAGAGCCACGTGTACCACAATGTTCATTGCCGCATTGCTTACAATAGCCAGGACATGGAAGCAACCTAGATACCCATCATCTGACGAATGGGTAAGAAAGCTGTGGTACATATACACAATGGAATATTACTCAGCATTAAACAAAATTCACTTGAATCAGTTCTACTCAGGTGGATGGAACTAGAGCCTATTATCCAAAGTGAAGTAAGCCAGAAGCAAAAAAACAATACAGTATACTAACGCATATATATGGAATTTGGAAAGATGGCAGGAAGAACCCTGCATGCAAGATAGCAAAAGGAACAAAGACGTATAGAACAGTCTCATGGACTCTGTGGATGAGGGCAAGGGTGGGATGACATGAGAGAATGGCATTGATACCTGTTAATTATCATATGTGAAATAAATCACCAGCCAAGGATTGATGCTCAACGCTGGTGCACTGAGATGTCCCAGGGGGAGGGAATCGGGAGGGAGGAGGAAAGGGGTGTTCTGGAGGGGGAGAGTATGTAAACACATGGCGGTTTCATGTCATTTTATGGAAAAACCAATAAAATAAAATTTAAAAAAAAGGGAAATCTCAGGTTCATACCTCAACTAAAGATGAGAAACTATTCTGGTGCAGCGACTCACAAAGAGCCCTGAGATGGCCTGTGCACATCTAAATGAGGGCCTGCGTTCCCTGAGACAACGTTATAGGCTCCCAGAAGACCACAAAGCAGCTCTAGAGGGATTCAAAACCGCTGCTTCAACTCGAGAAACTGCCTGCAGTAAGTTGAGAAACTGCCCTCTGCAAGTCAAGAAACATCCCACGATGTGCCTCTGAAGGCGAGATGAGTCCTGATTCCCCTGCAATGATGTGGGAAACTTCCATGGCTCCTCCTCGAAACTTCCAAGTTGCCTTGACTTCCCTGAGGCTTCACGAGAGGGTCCCTGAATTGAAAGGGTCAACTTGGGAGGAACGCTCTGCTTCCTGACACAACTCAAGAAATGAAGAGATTCCCCTCTCAATGGGAGGTGAGGCTTTTTTTTTTTTTTCCCATGCAGGGCCTCCAGAACACTCCCAAGTTCCGTATCGGATCTCATGATGAAGCTTGGTTCCCTATATACACCCCAAGAGGATCACCAAGATACACATGGTCATGCAAGAGGAACCTCGTACTCCCTGCCACAACTCGAAAGGCCCAGGGTTCTCCACCTAATGGTGAGATGAGCGATGATTAGCCCATTATTCGTCTCAAACAGACACACGACTTTCTTCTCACACCTCAAGAGGCTGCCTTTTTCACCAATGAATCATGAAAGGAAGCCAGAGCCTCCTGTAGAAATTTCCAAGGACAGCCATTTGCCCCTGCATTTCAGGGAAATCCTGATTCTCCAGCACCTCTGGGAATTCACCTCAGAACACGAGGGGAGGCCTCAGTGCCTTGTTGCCATCTAGGAAAAGCTGTAATTACCTGCCTCAACAAGGCAGGAGTCCTGACGCCTCCCTTTTTAACAACAGGAGAGGAAAAGGGAGTGTCATGCCTCACATAAGTGGAGAACTTCTTCCCAGTTACAGTTCCAAGGGACCCCGAAGTCCAGGTTGCAAATGGAAGTAGAACCCTGAGTTCCTCTGCCTTCATATCAAATGAGACTCTGTGACATCCCAGAAGTGACTCCAAAGTAATCCCATGCTCATGCAGGCCACGCAAAAGGACACCTGACTTTGTTGGTCAAGACCAGAGGCTCAATGAGTTTCCTTCCATGATTTGAGTGGAACCCACAGCTTCCCACTAAAACTCACGAAGAAGCACCATATCACTCCCTCCACTCGAGATGAAGACTGATTTCCTAGTGGTGACTTAAACAAAACTCCAGGTTTCTGCTCAGCTACACAGATGGAGGTCTAACTCCCCCGTTGCACATATCCAAAATATGCCCCAAAGCCCTGCCTTAATGCAAAGGAGTTCTGACAACCTGAGAACAAAGGCGAGGTACATAACTCACAACAAGATGAGCAGGTAGTCTCTTGGAGAAACTCAATAGGAACTTGGAGAGCCCTGTCAAAACTCGAGAAGAAAGCTCAGGTTCATACTTCAACTAAAGATGAGGATCTATTCCAGTGTAGTGACTCAAGAAAAGCCCCGAGATGGCCCGTGCACATCAAAATGAGGGCCTGCCTGCCCTGAGGGAACATTAGAGGCTCCCCGAGGACCGCGTCGAGGCTTTAGATGGATCCAAAATTGCCCGCTGCAACTCGAGAAACTGCCAGCCGTAAGTCAGGAAACTGCCCGCCTTAAGTCGAGAAACATCCCACGATGTGCCTCTGAAGGCGAGATGAGGCCTGATTCCCCTGCAGTGACACGAGAAACTTCCACGGCTCCTCCTCGAACCTCCCAAGTTGCCTTTACTTCTCTGACGCTTCAGGAGAGGGTCCCTGAATTTAAAGGGTCACCTTGAGAGGAACTCTATGCTTCCCACCACAACTCAAGAAACGAAGAGATTCCCTTCTCAATGTGAGGTGAGGCTTTTTTTCCCATGCAGGGCCTACAGAACTCTCCCACATACCCTATTGAATCCCAAGACGAAGGTTGGTTGCATATATGCAGCTCAAGAGGATCTCCAAGATACACATGGTTATGCAAGAGGAACTTAGTGCTCCCTGTCACAACTCGAAAGGCCCAGTGTTCTCCACCTTATGGTGAGGTGAGCGATAATTGGCCCCTTCTTCATCTTGAACAGACACACAACTTTCCTCTCACACCTCAAGGGCTGCCTTTTTCACCAAGTGAATCATGAGAGGAATCCAGAGCCTCCTGCAGAAATTTCAGAGGACAGCCATTTGCCTCTACACTTCAGGTAAAGCCTGATTCTGCAGCACTTCTGGGTATTCACCTCAGAACATGAAGGGAGGCCTCACTGCCTTCTTCCCATTGATGTAAAGCTGTAATTACCTGCCTCAACAAGGCAGGAGTCCTGACACCTCCCTTTTTAACAACAGGAGAGGAAAAGGGAGTATCATGCCTCACATGAGCGGAGAACTTCCTCCCAGTTTCTGGTCCAAGGGACCTCAAAGCCCAGGTTGCAAATGGAGATGGAACCCTGAGTTCCTCTCCCTTCATTTCAAATGAGACTCTGTGACATCCTGCAAGTGACTTCAGAGCAATCTCATGCTCATGCAGGCAATGCAAAAGGACACCTAACTTCGCTGGTCAACACCAGAAGCTCACTGAGGTCCCAGCCACGATTTGAAAGGAACCCGCAGCTTCCCACTAAAGCTTGAGAAAAAGCACCATGTCATCCCCTCCACTAGAGATGAGGACTGAGTTCCTTGTGATGACTTAAACAATACCTCAGGTTTCTGCTCAGCTACATGGACCGAAGTCTGACTCCCCCATTGCAGATATCAAAAATATGCCCAGAAGCCATGCCTTAATGCAAAGGAGTTCTGAAAACCCGAGAGCAAAGGGGAGGTACATGCCTCACAAAGATGAGCACGTACTCTCTTGGAGAAACTCAATAGGAACTCTGAAAGACCTGTCAAAACTCGAGATGAAAGCTCAGGTTTATATCTCAAATAAGGTGAAGACCTTTTCCAGTGTAGTGACTCAAGAGGAGCCCCAAGATGGCCCGTGAACATCACAATGAGGGCCTGCCTTCCCTGAGGCAACATTAGAGGCTACCAGAGGACCCCGTCGCGGCTCCAGAGGGATCCAAAAGTGCTCGCTGCAGCTCGAGAAACTGCCTGCCATAAGTCAAGAAACTGCCTGCCGCAAGTCGAGAACCATCCCACGATATGCCTCTGACGGCAAGATGAGGCTTGATTCCCCTGCGATGATGCAAGAAACTTCCACGGCTCCTCCTCGAACCTCCCAAGTTGCCTTGACTTCCCTGAGGCTTCACAAGAGGGTCTCTGAATTGAAAGGGTCAACTTGAGAGGAACGCTCTGCTTCCCGCCACAACTCAAGAAACGAAGAGATTCCCCTCTCAATGTGAGGTGAGGCTTTTTTCCCATGCAGGGTCTCCAGAACACTCCCTTGTTCCCTATCAATTCCCCTGACGAAGCTTGGTTCCCTATATGCACCCAAGAGGATCTCCAAGATACACGTGGTCATGCAAGAGGAACCTCGTGCTCCCTGCCACAACTCCAAAGGCCAAGTGTTCTCCACCTTATGGCTAGATGAGCGATGATTAGCCCCCCTCTTCATCTCAAACAGACACACAGCTATCCTCTCACAGCTCAAGAGGCCGCCTTTTTCAAAAAGTGAATCATGAGAGGAACCCAGAGCCTCCTGTAGAAATTTCATTTCTCAGCTCACTGAGGTCGCTGCCACGATTTAAGTGGAACCCTCAGCTTCCCACTAAAACTCGAGAAAAAGCAGCATATCACCCCCCTCCACTCCAGATGAGGACTGATTTCCTTGTGGTGACTTAAACAAAACCCCAGGTTTCAGCTCATTCATTTGCCCCTGCACTTCAGGAAAAGCCTGATTCTCCAGCACCTCTGGGAATTCACCTGAGAACACGAAGGGAGGCCTCACTGCCTTGTTGCCATTGAGGAAAAGCTCTAATTAACTACCTCCACAAGGCTAGAGTCCTGACTCCTCCCTGTTTTACATCAGGAGAGGAAAAGTGTGTGTCATGCCTTCAACATGAGCAGAGAATTTCCTCCCAGATTCAATTCCATCGGGACCCCAAATCCTAGTCACCAATGGAGATGGAACACTGAGTTCCACACCCTAAGCTTGAAATGAAACTCTGTGATATCCCGCAAGTGACTCCAGAGCAATCACACACTCATGCAGGCAATGCAAAAGGACACCTGGCTTCGCTGGTCATGACCAGAGGCTCACTGAGGTCCCTGCCACGGTTCTAGTGGAACCTGCAGCTTCCCACGAATTTTCGAGAAAAAGCACCATATTATCCCCTCCACTCGAGATGAAGACTGATTTCCTTGTGGTGACTTGAAGCAAACCCCAGGTTTCTGCTCAGCTACGCAGATGGAGGTCTGACTGCCCCGTTGCACATATCAAAAAGATGCCCCAAATCCATGCCTTAATGCAAAGGAGTTCTGACCACCCGAGAGCAAAGACGAGTTACATACCTCACAACGAGATGAGCACTTACTCTCTGGGAGAAACTCAATACGAACACTGATAGTCCTGTCCAAACTCGTGATGAAAGCTCAGGTTCATACCTTAACTAAAGATGAGGACCTGTTCCAGTGTAGTGACTCAAGAAGTGCCCCAAGATGGGCTGTGGACATCAAAACGAGGGCCTGCCTTCCCTGAGGCAACATTAGAGGCTCCCAGAGGACCATGTCACAGGTCCAGAGGGATCCAAAAGTGCCTGCTGGAACTAGAGAAAATGCCCGCCATAAGTCGAGAAACGGCCCGTTACATGCCGAGAAACCTCCCAAGATTTCCCTCTGAAGGTGAGATGAGGTCTGATTCCCCTCCAGTAATGCGAGAACCTTCCTCGGCTCCTCCTTGAACCTCCCAAGTTGCCTTGACTTCCCTGAGGCTTCACAAGAGGGTCCCTGAATTGATAGGGTCAACTTGAGAGGAAAACTATTCTTCCTGCCACAACTCAAGAAATGAAGAGAAGGAGGGAGCTAAGATGGTGGAGGAATAGGACAGGGAGTCCACACTCTCCCCAACAAATACACTGAAAGAACATTTAAAAACCAAGCAAACTCCATAAAACAACATCTGAATGCTGGCAGAGACCATCAGGCATCTGGAAAGGCAGCCCTTTGCCAACGAAAGAAGGTAGGACCAAAAAAAAAAAAAGGTAAAAAGACAGGCAAAGTGTTAGAGACGAAGATCCATCTCGGAAGGGGAGTCTCGAAAGAGAGAAAGGTTTCCGAACGCCAGGAAACATTATCCCTGGCAGATCTGAGGCGAATCTCAGAGAGCAAAATAGCAGGGAGTAGAAGCGGATAAATAATTAAGCCCCCCAGAGTACGTCTCTAACTGCAACTCCCAGTGGAGCAGCCAGCGTGCTTAGGGTGAGGACTGGGATTGAACGCCTGGGGCAGACTGAGGGTCCTAACTGAGGGTGCTAACAGGAGATAGACCACTGGGTAGCCTTCCCGAGGAAGACACCCTGCCAGGCTCATGCGTAGCCTTCCAGAGGAAGATCCCCTGCCAGGCTCTCGCACAGAACAAAGGGCAGCGAGGACTCGGTCCACTGCACAAGACAGCCGGGTGGAGTTGGGAGGCTGCGGGCTACGGACCCGCCCAGCTCCCTCCAGAGTGCGGCCCCGGTGAGGCTTCTGCTCCCAAACCACAGGCAGCACTGGGTGCTAGCCAAGACCTCTGGGGATTCTGGACAGTCGCTGCCAGAATTTGGCGCTTCTCACACTTGAGAAGATGTGCCCAGCTGCATGCGAGAAAACCAAGCGGCTGGGCTGGGGGAGGGGAGAAGCTGCAGCCCCCAACCGCGCTGCCAGATACTGGTGCTCTGTACACCTGAGAAGATGCACCCAGCTGCACGTCAAGAAAACCGAGCGGCTGGGCCGTGGGAGGGGAGAAGCCGCAGCCCCCAACGGCGCAGGGCAAGAGACCAAGAGCCTGAGCAGAGGGGGCGGGGAAAGCACACTCACCAGGAGCGGGACAAACCCCAGAGCGCTGAATAGACACTGAAGAGACCAGCAAACAGAAGATGCTAAAACAAGCAGAGGGAACAGCTTAAGAGCCCAATCAGGAAACTTTTAGAAACCACACATCCAACCCCTCCCATAGTGAGGAACCTCCACAATAAAGGGATAACACAGCAAGATAAACAAAATGAAAAGGCAGAGAAATACCCAGCAGGTAAAGGAACAGGATAAACGTCCTCCAGACCAAACAAAAGATGAAGAGATACGATGTCTACCTGATAAAGAATTCGGAATAATGATAGTGAAAATGATCCAAAACCTGGAAAATAAGTTGGAGTTGCAGTTCAATAACCTGCAGGCAAGGATTGAGAAGATGCAGGTAAGCTTTAACAAGGACTTAGAAGAAATGAAAAAGAGTCAAAATATAATAAATAATGCAATAAATGAGATCAAAAACACCCTGGAGGGAACTAACAGTAGAATAACAGAGAGAGAAGACAGGATAAGCGAGGTAGAAGACAGAATGGCAGAGATAAACGAAACAGAAAAAAAATGAAAAAAGAATTAAAAGAAATGAGGACAATCTCAGAGACCTCTGGGACACTGTTAAACGCACCAATATTCGAATCATAGGAGTCCCAGAAGAAGAAGACAAAAAGAAAGACCATCAGAAAATTCTTGAAGAGATAATTGTTGAAAATTTCCCTAAATTGGAAATTCAAACTTTAAATGATACAATAGACCAACTAGACCTAATTGATATCTATAGGTCATTCTACCCCAAAACAAGGAATTTCACCTTTTTCTCAAGTGCACACGGGACCTTCTCCAGGATAGATCACATCCTGGGCCAAAAATCCAGCCTTGGTAAATTCAAAAATATTGAAATCATCCCAAGCATCTTTTCTGACCACAATGCAGTGAGATTAGATATCAATTACAGGAGAAAACTATTCAAAACTTCCAACATTTGGAGGCTCAACAACACACTGCTGAATAACCAACAAATCCCAGAAGAAATAAAAAAAGAAATTCAGTTATGCATAGAAATGAATGAAAATGAAAACACAACAGCCCAAAACCTATGGGACACCATAAAAGCAGTGCTAAGGGGAAAGTTCATAGTAATACAAGCTCACCTAGGAAACAAGAAAAAAGTCAAATAAATAACCTTACTTTACACCTAAAGCAACTAGAAATGGAAGCGATGCAGAAGCCCAGGTCTAGTAGAAGGAAAGAAGTCTTAAAGATCAGGGCAGAAATAAATGCAAAGGAAACAAAAGTGACCATAGCAAAAATCAACCAAGCCAAAAGCTGGTTCTTTGAGAAGATAAATAAAATTGACAAACCATTAGCCAGACTCATCAAGAAATAAAGGGAGAAGAACCAAATCAACAGAATAAGAAATGAAAACGGAGAGATCACAAGAGAAAACACAGAAATACAAACGATCATAAGAGACTATTATCAGCAACTATATGCAAATAAACTGGACAACCTGGATGAAATGGACAAATTCCTAGAAAAGTACAACTTTCCAAGACTGAATCAGAAAGAGATAGATAATATTAATAGACTCATCACAAGCATGGAAATTGAAACTGTAATCAGAAATCTTCCAAAAAACAAAAGCCCAGGACCAGATGGCTTCACAGCTGAATTGTACCAAAAATTTGGAGAAGAACTAACACCTTCTCTACTGAAACTCTTCCAGAAAATTGCAGAGGAAGATAAACTTCCAAACTCATTCTATGAGGCCACCATCACCCTAATTCCAAAATCCGACAAAGATGCCTCAAAAAAAGGAAAATACAGGCCAATATCACTGATGAACATAGACGCAAAAATCCTTAACAAAATTCTAGCAAATAGAATCCAACAACACATTGAAAAAATCATACATCATGATCAAGTAGGCTTTATCCCAGGGATGCAAAGATTCTTCAATATTCGCAAATCAATCAATGTAATACACCAGATTAACAAATTGAAAAATAAAAACCACATGATTATATCAATAGATGCAGAGAAAGCCTTTGACAAAATCCAACACCCATTTATGATAAAAACCCTCCAAAAAGCAGGAATAGAAGGAACATACCTCAACATAATAAAAGCTGTATAAGACAAACCCACAGCAAACATTATCCTCAATGGTGAAAAACTGAAAGCATTCCCCCTGATGTCAGGAACAAGGAAAGGGTGCCCACTTTCATCACTACTATTCAACATAGTTTTGGAAGTCTTGGCCACAGCAATCAGAGTAGATAAAGAAATCAAAGGAATACAGATTGGAAAAGAAGAAGTAAAACTCTCTGTTTGCAGATGACATGATCCTCTATATTGAAAACCCTAAAGACTCTACTAGAAAATTACTAGAGCTAATCCGTGAATATAGTAAAGTTTCAGGATACAAAATCAACACACAGAAATCCCTGGCATTCCTATACACTAACACTGAGAAAACAGAAAGAGAAATAAAGGAAACAATTCCATTCATCATCGAAACAAAAAGAATAAAATACTTAGGAGTATTTCTACCTAAAGAAACCAAAGACTTGTATATAGAAAACTATAAACCACTGATGAAAGAAATCAAAGAGGACACAAACAGATGGAGAAATGTGCCGTGTTCATGGATTGGAAGAATCAATATAGTGAAAATGAGTATACTACCCAAAGCAATCTATAGATTCAATGCAATTCCTATCAAGCTACCAGAGGTCTTTTTCAGAGAATTAGAAGAAAT
Organism: Antilocapra americana; assembly: GCA_007570785.1. Taxonomy (NCBI): domain Eukaryota; kingdom Metazoa; phylum Chordata; class Mammalia; order Artiodactyla; family Antilocapridae; genus Antilocapra; species Antilocapra americana. The sequence goes on along the minus strand of ML661353.1, from coordinate 24,288 downwards.
AACTTCTCAATTTGTATGAAAATACAAAAAACCTCGGATAGCAAAAGCAATCTTGAGAAAGAAGAATGGAACTGGAGGAATCAACCTACCTGACTTTAGGCAATGCTACAAATCCACAGTCATTAAGACAGTATGGTACTGGCACAAAGACAGAAATATAGATCATTGGAACAAAATAGAAAGCCCAGAGATAAATCCATGCATCTATGGACACCTTATCTTTGACAAAGGAGGGAAGAATATACAATGGAGAAAAGACAACCTCTTTCACAAGTGGTGCTGGGAAAACTGGACAGCCACTTGTAAAAGAATGAAACTAGAACACTTTCTAACACCATACACAAAGATAAACTCAAAATGGATCAAAGATCTAATCATAAGACCAGAAACTATAAAACTCTTAGAGGAAAACATTGGCAAAACACTCTGACATAAACCAAAGCGGGATCCTCCATGACCCACCTCCCAGAATATTGGAAATAAAAGCACGAATAAACAAATGGGACCTAATTAAAATTAAAAGTTTCTGCACAACAAAGGAAACTATAAGCAAGGTGAAAATACAGCCTTCAGAATGGGAGAAAATAATAGCCAATGAAGCAACAGACAAACAATTAATCTCAAAAATATACAAGCAACTCCTGCAGCTCCATTCTAGAAAAATAAATGACCCAATCAAAAAGTGGGCCAAAGAACTTAACAGACATTTCTCCAAAGAAGACATAAAAATGGCTAACAAACACATGAAAAGATGCTCAACGTCACTCATTATCAGAGAAATGCAAATCAAAACCACAATGAGGTATCACTTTACACCATTCAGAATGGCTGCAATCCAAAAATCTACAAGTAATAAATTCTGGAGAGGATGTGGAGAAAAGGGAACCCTCTTACACTGTTGGTGGGAATGCAAACTAGAATGGCCACTATGGAAAACAGTGTGGAGATTCCTTAAAAAATTGCAAATAGACCTGCCATATGACCCAGCAATCCCACTGCTGGGCATATACACCGAGGAAACCAGAATTGAAAGAGCTACGTGTACCGCAATGTTCATCACAGCACTGGTTACAATAGCCAGGACATGGAAGCAACCTAGATGCCCATCAACTGATGAATGGATAAGAAAGCTGTGCTACACATACACAATGGAATATTACTCAGCCATTAAAAACATTCATTTGAATCAGTTCTACTCAGGTGGATGGAACTGGAGCCCATTATCCAGAGTGAAGTAAGCCAGAAGGAAAAACAATACAGTGTACTAACGCATATATATGGTATTTAGAAAGATGGTAATGAGAACCCAGCATGTGAGACAGTAATAGGAATGCAGATGTATAGAACACACTCACGGACTCTGTGGATGAGGGCAAGGGTGGGATGATATGGGAGAATGGCATTGAAACCTGTTAATTATCATATGTTTAATCAATCGCCAGCCCAGGACTGATGCTTGGGGCTTGTGCATCGAGATATCCCAGGGGGAGTGAGTTGGGAGGGAGGAGGGAGGGGGGTTCTGGAGGGGGAGCATATGGAAACCCATGGCGTTATCATGTCATTGTATGGCAAAACTAATAAAAAAATAAGAAAAAAAGAAACAAAAAATTCACCTCTCAGTGGGGGGTGAGGCTTTTTTTCCCCTGCAGGGCCTCCAGAACACTCTCATGTTCCCTATCGAATCTGAAGACGAAGCTTGGTTCTCTTTAGCAACCCCAAGAGGATCTCCAAGATACACATGGTCATGCAAGAGGAACCTTGTGCTCCCTGCCACAACTAGAAAGGCCCAGTGTTCTCCACCTTATCACCAGATGAGCGATTATTAGCCCTTTCTTTGTCTCGAGCACACACATGACTTTCCTCTCACACCTCAAGAGGCCGCGTTTTTCACCAACTGAATCGTGATAGAAACCCAGAGCCTCCTACAGAAATTTCAAAGGACAGCCCTTTGCACCTGCACTTCAGGTAAAGCCTGATTCTCCAGAACCTCTGGGAATTCACCTCAGAACATGAAGGGAGGCCTCACTGCCTTGTTGCCATTGAGGAAAAGCTCTATTTACCTGCCTCCGCAAGGCAGCATTCCTGACTCCTCCATTTTTTTTTAACAGCAGGAGAGGAAAGGGGTGTGCCGTGCCTCAACATGAGTGGAGAACTTCCTCCCAGATTCAGTTCCATCAGGACACCGAAGTCTGAGTCTCCAATGGAGATGGAACCCTGAGTTCCACTGACTTACCTTGAAATAAGCCTCTGTGATATCCTGCAAGGGACTCCAGAGCAATCCCACGCTCATGAAGGCAATGGAAAAGGACACCTGGCTTCGCTGGTCAAGACCAGAGGCTCTCTGAAGTCCCTGCCATGATTCGATCAGAACACGCAGCTTCACACTAAACCTTGAGAAAAAGCACCTTATCACCCACTCCAGTTGAGATGAGGACTGATTTCCTTGTGGTGACTTGAACCAAACCCCAGGTTTCTGCTCAGCTGCACAGATGGAGGTCTCCCTCCCCCATTGCACATATTAAAATGATGCCCCAAATCCATGCCTTCATGCAAAGGAGTTCTGACCACCTGAGAGCAAAGACGAGTTACATACCTCACAACGAGATGAGCACGTTTTCTCTCTTGGAGAAACTCAATAGGAACTCTGATAGCCCTGTCAAAACTCAAGATGAAAGCTCAGGTTCAGGCCTCAATTAAAGATGTGGAACTATTCCAGAATAGTGCCTCAAGAAGTGCCCCGAGATTTCCCCTTCACATCGAAATGAGCACCTGCCTTCCCTGAGGCAACATTAGAGGCTCCCAGAGGACCACGTCGCAACTCCAGAGTGATCCTAAAGTACCCGCTGCAACTTGAGAAAATGCCTGCTGCAAGTCGAGAAACATACCACGATTTCCCTCTGAAGGTGAGATGAGGCCTGATTCCCTGAAGTGTCACGAGAACCTTCCTTGGCTCCTCTTCGAACCTCCCATGTTGCCTTGACTTCCTTGAGGCTTCACGAGAGGGTCCCTGAATTTCAAGGGTCAACTTGAGAGGAACACTATACTTCCCGACAGAATGCAAGAAACTAAGAGATTCCCCTCTCAATGTGAGGCCAGGCTTTTTTTCCCCAAGCTGGACCTCAGGAACACTCCCTCGTTCTGTATCGAATCTCAAGACGAAGCTTGGTTCCCTTTACGCACCCCAAGAGGATCTCCAAGATACACATGGTCATGAAAGAGGAACTTTGTGCTCCCTGCCACAAATCAAAGGCCCAGTGTTCTCCACCTTATCGCAAGATGAGCAATGATTACCCCCTGCATTGTCTCGAACGGACACACGACTTTCCTCTCACAACTCAAGAGGCTGCCTTTTTCACCAACTCAATCATGAGAGGAACCCAGAGCCTCCTGCAGAAATTTCCAAGGACAGCCATTTGCCCCTGCACTTCAGGTAATGCCTGATTCTCCAGAAACTCTGAGTATTCGCCTCAGAACATGAAGCGATGCCTCACTGCCTTGTTGCCATCGAGGAAAAGCTCTAATTAACTACCTCCACAAGGCTAGAGTCCTGACTCCTCCCTTTTTAACAACAGGAGAGGAAAAGGGGGTGTCATGCCTCAACATGAGTGGAGAACTTCCTTCCAGTTTCAGTTCCATCGGGACCCTGAACCCAAGTTGCAAATGGAGATGGAACCTTGAGTTTCTTTGCCTTGATTTGAAATGAAACTCTGTTACATTCCACAAGTGACTCCAGAACAATCTCTCGCTCATGCAGGCCACGCAAATGGACACCTGACTTCGCTGGTGAAGACAAGAGGCTCACTGAACTCCCTGCCACGATTCGAGTGGAACCCGCAGCTTCCCACTAAAACTTGAGAAAAAGCACCATCTCACCACCTCCACTCGAGATGAGGACTGATTTCCTTGTGGTGACTTGAACCAAACCCCAGGTTTCTACTCAGCTACATGGATGGAGGTCTCACTCCTCCATTGCGCATACCAAAAATATGCCCCAAAGCCCTGCCTTCATGCAAAGGAGTTCTGACCACCTGAGAGCAAAGACGAGTTACATACCTCACAACGAGATGAGCACGTACTCTCTTGGAGAAACTCAATAGGAACTCTGATATCCCTGTCAAAACTCGAGATGAAAGCTCAGGTTGATACCTCAACTAAATATGAGGACCTATTCCGGTGTAGTGACTCAAGAAGTGCCCTGAGATGGCCCATGCACATTGAAATGAGGGCCTGCCTTCCCTTAGGCAACATTAGAGGCTCCCAGAGGACCACATCGAGGCTTTAGAGGCATCCAAATGTGCCCGCTGCAACTCGAGAAACTGCCCACCGCAAGTCAAGAAACATCCCAAGATTTCCCTCTGAAGGTGAGATGAGGCCTGATTCCCCTGCAGTGACTTGAGAACCTTCCTCGGCTCCTCCTGAACCTCCCAAGTTGCCTTGGCTTCCCTGAGGCTTCACGAGAGGGTCCCTGACTTGAAAATAGCCTATTGAGAGGAACACTATACTCCCCACCACAACACAAGTAGTGAAGTGTTTCGCCTGTCTATGTGAGCTGAGACTTTTTTTTTTAACATACAGCACATCCAGAACACTCCCAAGTTACATCTGGAATCTCCAGAGGAATCTTGGCTCCCTTCATGCCCCTCAAGAGGATCTACAAGATACACATCATCATTGAAGAGGAACCTCATCCTCCCGGGCAGAACTCAAAAGGTGCCGTGTTCTCCACCTCATCACGACATGAGGGATGATTAGCCCCAGCATTGTCTCCAGTGGACACACAACGTTTTTCTCACACCTCAAAAGGAGGCCTCTCTCAACAATTGAAACTCGAGAGGAACCCAAAGCTTTTTGCTGCATGTTGAAAGGACAGCGAGTTGCCCCTCAACTTCAAATAAAGCCATATTCTACAGTATCTCTGGGCAGTTGCCTCAGAACACGAAGGAAGGCCTTCATGCCTTGTTGTATCTCAAGATAAAGCTCCAATTAACTGCCTCAACTAGACAGGAGTCCTGACCCTTCCCCTTTTAAAACACGAGAGGAACACGGAGTGCCATGCCCCAACACGAGTTGAGGCCTCACTCCTAGTTTCAACTCGATCGGGACCCTGACATATGTGTCGCAAAGGAGATGGAACCCAGAGTCCCCCCGTCTTAATTTGAAATGAGACCCTATTATATCTCAGAAGCGCCTCCAGAGCAATCTCACATTTCTGCAGGCAACTCTAAATAATACTTCACTTCCCTTGGCCAGAGGAGAGGCTCACTGAGGTCCCTAAAACGACTTGAGTGGGACCCAAAGCTTCCCTCCGAAACTCGAGGAAAAGCACAATATAACCCCCTCAAATGGAGATGAGACCTTATTTCCCTGCGGTGACTTGAACAGAACCCCAGGTTTCTGCTCAGCTACACGGATAGAGGTCTGACTCCCCTGATACACATATCTAAAAAAAGCCCCAAATCGCTGCCTTAATGAAAAGGAGTTCTGACAACCGGAGAGCAAAGGCGAGTTACATACCTCACAATGAGATGAACACATTCTCTCTTGAAGAAAATCAATAGGAACGCTGACAGCCCTGTTGAAACTAGAGAGGAAACCTGACGTTCATACCTCAACTAAAGTTGAGGCTTTATTCCACTCTAGTGCCTTGAGAAGAGCCGCAAGATGGCCCTCACACATCAAAACGAGGGCCTGACGTCCCTGAGGCAAAAATAGCAGCTCTCAGAGGACCACATTGCAACTCAAGAAGGATCCAAACGTGCCCACTGCAACTCGAGAAACTTCCCGCCGTAACTCGAGAAAATGCCCACCGCAACTGGAGAAACAACCCAAGATTTCAATCTGAATATGAGATGAGGTCTGATTCCCCTGCAGTGACTCGAGAACCTTCCTTGGCTCCTCCTCAAACCTCCCACGTTGCCTTGACTTCCCTGAGGCTTCACGAGAGGGTCCCTGACTTGAAAGTGGCAGTTTGAGAGCAACACTAAATTTCCCATGACAATTTAAGAAATGAGAAGATTCCCCTCTCAATGTGAGCTGAGTCTTTTTTCCCAAGCACCTCCTCCGGAGCACTCCCACATTCCTTCTCGTATCTCAAGAGGAAGCTTGGTTCCCTTTATGCACCCCAAGAGGATTCCCGAGATATGCCTCATTATTCAAGAGGAACTTCGTGCTCCCTGCCACAACTCGAAAGGCATGTGTTGTCCACCTCATTGCGAGATGAGGTATGATTAGCTCTTGCACTGTCTGGAGAGGACACATTATGTTCCTCTCACACCTCAAGAGGAGGACTTTCTCACCATCTGAAACTCGAGAGGAATCCAGAGTTTCCTACTGCTTGTCAAAAAGACAATGTGTTGCTCCTAGATCATATGCACTATATATGACATCACATCCACTCTTTATTTACTATCACACAATGGTATTTATGACATCATTTCCACTGTATTTTATATCTGTGACATCACAGCCACTGTATCTATAACATTATGCCCACTATGTTTATGACATCATATCCTCTATATGTGATACCACACACATACTGTGTGAAAACAGAACCATTGGATCTGACATCAAACCCACCATATCTGACATCATGTCCATTCTATTTGTGTCAACACACCTACTGTATGAGTGATATTACACTGATTATATGTATGACATCCTATGCATTAATATGACAACACATCCAGTCTTTATGATAACCCATTTCTCCATTTATTGCATTACATCCACTGTATTCATGATATCATATCCAATATATATGAAGTCACATCAACTGAACATGACATCATATCTTCTATACATGTGACATCGCTTCCACTGGATCTATGTCATCACATCCATTCTATTGGTGACATCACAACCACTCTATGTATAAAAGCACACTGGGTGTATACATGACATTACATTCAGTATACATGACATCACATTCACTCTATTTGAAATCACAGTATTTATGACTTCACACACACTATAACTGATCACATCCACTCTGTGTCATCTCACACAATGTGTAGATGGTATCACACACACTGTATGTATGACATTACATCCAATATATGTATGGAATCATATGGAGTACATATGATATCTCACTCACTCTTTATGACATCACATACCCTGTATTCATGACATCACACCCACTATATATGAAGTCACATCTAGTGTATGTGACATCACATCCAGTGTACATGTGCCATCACAGCCACTGTATCTATGACATACATTCACTTTATTTACAATACCATATCCAGGGCATATGACATCACATCCACTATATTTTCCATCACATGCCCTGTATCTGTGTCATCACATCCACTGTGTAGATGACATACATCATTGGGGTATGTATGATATCACACCCCAATATCTATGTCGTCATATAAATTATAAGTGACATCACATCCACACTTTATGAAATCACACCTCCGTATTTAAGACATAACAACCACTGTATTCCTTAGATCACATAAACTGTATCTGTCTAATCACACACACTGTATATATGACTCCATACTCACGATGTGTATGACATCATATTCACTATATATGATATGACATTCACTCTTTATGACATCACATCACATGTGGTATCACATCCAATGTATCTGTGTCATCACACCAATTTTATTGATGAATTCACACCCACTATAGATATGACATCACATTGTGCCTATGTATGACATCACAAGCTCTATCCATGACTTCACACTCTTTATGGTATCAAAACACAATACTTATGACATTACACTGACTATGTCCAACATCACATCCACTACACAGGTGTCAGTACACCCACTGTATGGATGATATCACAACCAATGTATGCTTGACATCGCACCCAATATATGTATGACATCATAAGCACTATATGAAACTCTGAGTTCCTCAACCTTACTTTAAATTGAGAGCCTATGATATCCTGGAAGCAATACCAGAGCAATCCCACTCACCTGCAGGCAACTCGAAAGGAGACTTGACTCCCTTGGACAAGAAGAAAGGCTCACTGAAGTCTTCGACACAACTAGAGTGTAACTCAAGGCTTCCCACCAAAACAGGAGAAAAAGAACCATATAAACCCCTCAACTCGAGATGAGGCCTTATTTCCCTGTGGTGACTTGAGCACAACACCAGGTTCCTCCTCACATACTCGGATAAAGTATAAAACCCCTCTTGCACATATCTAGGAAAAGCACAAATGCCCCGCCTCAATAAGGAGTTCTGAAAACTCGAGATCAAAGTTACAGACTTCACAATGAGATGAGGGCTGACTATCTTTGAGATACTCAATAGGAACTCTGATATGTAGCCCTGTCAAAACAAGAAAGGAAACCTGAGATTCATACCTCAACTAAAGGTGAGGCCCTATTCTTCAGTAGTGACTCGACAAGAGCCCCGAGATGGCCCTTGCGCATCGAAACGAGGACCTGACTTCCATGAGGCAACATTAGAGGTTACCTGAGGACCACGTGGCAACTCAAGAGGAATCCAACAGTCCCCAGGGCAACTCGAGAAACTGCCCACTGCAACAAGAGAAACATCTCAAGATATCTCTATGAATGCGAGATGAAAATTGATTCTCCAACAGTGACTTGAGGACCTTCCTCGGCTCCTCATCAAACCTCCCAAGTTGCCTTGACTTCACTGAGGTTTCAAGAGAGTGGCCCTGAATTTAAAGTGGCAGATTGAGAGGAACACTTTACTCCCTGCCACAACTCAAGAAATGAAGACATTCCCGTCTCAATATGAGGTGAGGCTTATTTCTGATGCAGTGCCCCTAGAATACTCCCAGGTTACCTCTCATATCTCAAGAAGAAGCTTGGCTCCCTTTATGCACCTCAAGAGGATCTCCAAGATATGCGTCATCATTCAAGAGGAACCTCCAGCTCCTCGTCACAACTGGAAAGGCCCCATGTTCTCCCACTCATTGCAAGATGAGGTTGATTAGTCCCTGCGTCGTCTCAACAGGACACACGATGTTCCAATCACAACTCAAAAGGAGGATTTTCTCACCAATTGAAACTCGAGAGGAACCCAGAGCTTCCTGCCGCAAGTCGAAAGAAAAGTGAGCTGCAACTTTAGATAAAGCCTGATTCTCCACCACCTCTGGGAATTTACCCCAGGACATGAAGGGAGGCCTAACTCCCTTGCTGTACCTTGAGAACATGGAGTCCCATGCCTCAACACGAGATGAGGCCTTTCTCCCAGTTCCAACTCGATAGAGACTCCAAAATCTGTGGTGCAAATGGAGATGGAGCCCTGAGTTCCCTCGCCTTAATTTGAAATGAGACCCTATGATATGCCAGAAACGACTCCAAAGCAATCCCACGCTCCAGCAGGCTATGCAAAAGGAGACTTGACTTCCCTGCGAAAGATGAGAGGCTCACTGGGGTCCATGCCAAGACTTAAATGGAACCTGAATCTTCCCACCAAAACTCGAGAAAAAGCACAATATAACCCTCACAGCTCGAGATGAGGCTTAATTATCCTGCGATGACTTGAACAAAACCCCAGGTTTCTCCTCAGCTACATGCATGGAGGTTTTAATCCCTTGTTTCACATATCTAGGAAAAGCCCAAATGCCCCAACTCAATGAAAAGGAGTTCTGACCACTGGAGAGCAATGAGGAGTTACATACCTTACAATGAGATGAGGGCTGATACTCTTGGAGAAACTAAATAGGGACTCTGATAGCCCTGTTGAAACTATAGAGGAAACCTGAGATTCAATTCTCAAGTAAAGATGAGAGCTTATTCTGCTGTAGTGAATCGAGAAGAGCCCCAAGATGGCCCTTGCACCTCAAAACAAGAGTCTGACTTCCCTGAGACAACATGAGAGCCTCCCAGATGACCACATATCAATTAGAGTGGTATCCAAAAGTGCCTGCTGCAACCAGAAAAACTGCTCACCACAACCTGAGAAACATCCCAAGATTTCCCTCTGAATATAAGATGAGGCCTGATTGCCCTGCAGTGACTTGGGAACCTTCTTGGCTCCTTCTCAAACCTCCCAAGGTGCCTTGATATTTCTGAGGCTTCATGAGAGAGTCCCTGATTTTAAAAAGGCAGATGAAGAGGAACACTATACTTCCTGCCACAACTCAGGAAACGAAGGGATTTTCCTCTCAATGTGAGGTGAGGCTTTTTCTCTCATGCGCCACCTCCAGAACACACCCAAGTTACCTCTCAAATCCCAAGAGGAAGGTTGGCTCCCTTTATGCACCTCAAAAGGATCTCCAACATACACATCATCATTCAAGAGGAACCTAGTGCTCTCTGTCACAACTCAAAAGGCCCCATGTTCTACACCTCATCACGAGATGAGGGATGATTAGCCCCTGCGTCTTCTCTAAGGACCACACAATGTTCCTCTTGCACCTCAAGAGGCAGGCTTTCTCACCAAATGAAGCTTGAGATAAGCCAGAACTTCCTGCCACAAGTCAGAAGACAGCATGTTTACCCTCAACTTCAGATAAAGCCTGATTCTCCAGCACCTCTGGGAATTCGCCTCTGAACACGAAGGGAGACCTAACTCCCTTGTTGTACCTCGAGAAAAAGCTCCAATTACCTGTCTCAACTAGACAGGAGTCCTGACTCCTCCCCCTTTTACAACATGAGAGGAACATGGAGTCCCATGCCTCAACATGAGCTGAGGCCTCCCTCCCAGTTTCATCTTGATAGGGACCCCGACATTCATGTCACAAATGGAGATGGAACCCTGAGTTTCCCCACGATAATTTGAAATGAGACCCTATGATATCCCAGAAGTGAGTCCAGAGTAATCCCATGCTCCTGCAGGCAACGCGAAAGGAGACATGACTTCCCTGGGGGAGACTAGATGCTCACTCTGTTCCCCAACATGACTCTAGAAGAACCCGAAGCTTTCAACCCAAACTCGAGAAAAATCACAATATAACCCCCTCAACTCGAGATGAGGCCTTATTTTCCTGCAGTGACTTGAACACAACCACAGGTTTCTCCTCAGCTACATGGATGGAGGTCTGACTCCCTGTTGCACACATCTAGGAAATGCCCAAATGCCCCGCCTTAATTCAAAGGAGTTCTGACAACTGGAGAGCAAAAGGGAGTTACATACCTCACAATTAGATGAGGGGTGACATTCTTGGAGAAACTCAATAGGAACTTGATAGCCCTGTCAAAACTCGAGAAGAAACCCGAGGTTCACAATTCAACTAAATATGAGGGCCTATTCCATGGTAGTGACTTAAGAATATCACAGAGATGGCCCTCGCACATTGAGGAGAGGGCCTGACTACCCTGGCACAACATTAGAGGCTCCCAGAAGACCACATCACAACATGAAGGGGATACAAAAGTGTCCACTGCAACTCGAGAAACTGCGTGCCGTAACTCGATAAACATTCCAAGATTTCCCTCTGAATACGAGATGAGGCCTGATTCCCCTCCAGTGACTCGAGAACCTTCCTCTGCTCCTCCTCAAACCTCTCAAGTTGTTTCAATTTCCCTGAGGCTTCAGTAGAGGGACCCTGAGTTTAAACTGGCAGACTGAGAGGAACACTGTACTTCCTGCAACAAATCAAGAAACAAAGAAATCCCCTCTCAATGTGAGGTGAGGCCATTTTTCTCATGCAGTGCCTCCAAAACACTCCCAAGTTCCCTCGCGAATTTCAAGAGGCATCTTGGCTCCCTTTATGCAGCTCAAGATGATCTACAAGATACATGTCATCATTCAAGAGGAATCCCATGCTTCCTGCCACAACTCAAAAGGCCCCATGTTCTCCACCTCATCACAGGATGAGAGATGATTAGCCCCTGTGTCATCTCGAGAGTACACAAGACATTCCACTTGCACTTCAAGAGGACACCTTTATTACCAACTGAAACTGGAAAGGAACCCAGAGCTTCTTGTCACAAGTTGAAAGGGCACCGAGTTTCCCCTCAACTACAGATAAAGGGTGACTCTCCACCACCTCTGGGAATTTGTCTCAGAACACAAGGGGAGCCCTAACTCCCTTGCTGTAACTCGAGAAAAAGCTCCAATTACCTGCTTCAGGGAGACAGGAGTGCTGACCCCTCCCCCTTTTATAGCATGAGAGGAACATGGAGTCCCAGGCCTCAACACCAGCTGAGGCCTTCCTCCCAGTTTCATCTCAATAGGGACCCCGACATCTGTGTTGGCAATGGAGAGGAACCCTGAGTTCCCACGACTTAATTTGAAATGAGTCCCTATGATATTCTGGAAGTGACAGTAGAGCAAACCCACACTCTTGCAGGCAACTCAAAAGGAGGCTTGACTTCACTGGGCAGAACGAGAGGCTCACTGTTGTACCTGCTACGACTCGAGTGGAACCCAAAGCTTCCCACCAAAACTCAATAAAAAGCACAGTATAACCCCCTCAACTCGAGATGAGGCCTTCTTTCCCTGTGGCGACTTGAACAGAACTGCAGGTTTCTCCTCAGCTACATGGATGGAGGTCTGACTCTTGGGTTGCACACATCTAGGAAAAGCCCAAATGCCCTGCCTCAATTCAAAGAGTTCTGACAACTCGAGAGCAAGGAGGAGTTACATACCTCACAACGAGCTGAGGGCTGACTCTCTTGGAGAAACTCAATAGGAGCTCTGATATCCCTGTCAAAACTAGAGACAAAACCTGAGGTTCACTCCTCAACTTATGATGATGGCCTATTCTGTAGTGACTGGAGAAGAGCCATGAGATGGCCCTTGCACATCAAAATGAGGGCTTGACTTCCGTGAAGCAACATTAGAGGCTCACAGAGGACCACATCGCAACTTGAGAGGGATCTAAAAGTGCTGGCTGCAACTCAAGAAATTGCACGCCACAACTTGAGAAACATCACAAGATTTCCATCTGAATGAGAAATGAGGCCTGATTCCCCTGCAGTGACTCTAGAACCTTCCTCCGTTCCTCCTCGAATCTCCGAATTTGGCTTGACTTCCCTGAGGCTTCACGAGAGGGTCCCTGAGTTAAAAATGGCAGAGCAAGAGGAACACTATACTTCACACAACAACTCTAGAAATGAAGAGAATCTTTCCTCAATGCAAGATGAGTCCTTTTCCCCATGCAGTGCCTGCAGAGCAGTCCCTAGTTCCCACTCTAATCACAGGGGAAGCTTGGATTCTTTTATGAACCTTCAAAGAATCTCAAATACATGCATCATCATTCAAGAGGATTCTCGTGTTCCCTGACACAACTCAAAAGAGCCCCATGTTCCTCACCTCATCCCGAGATGAGGGCCGATTCGCCCCTGTGTCATCTCGAGAGGACATGTGACATTAATCTCTCACCACAAGAGGAGGCCTTTATCACCTATGGGAATTTAAGATGAAGCTAAAATTTCCTGCCAAAAGTCAAAAGGACACTGAGTTGCCCCTCAACTACAAATGAGGCCTGATTTTCCTGCGTTTCTGGATCAGCACCTCAGAACAATGTGGGAGGCCTAACATCCTTGTTGTACCTCAATAAAAAGCACCAATTATGTGCCTCAACTAGACAGAAGTTCTGACACCCCCCCTTTTACTACACAAAAGGAATGTACTTTTCCATGCCTCAACAATATCTGAGGACTTACTTTCAGTTTAAAATTGATATGGACCCCAAGATCCTTGTTGCAAATGGAGATGAAACCCTGAGTTCCCCCACCTTACTTTGAAATGACACACTATGATATCTCAGAAGCAACACCAGTGCAATCCAGCGCTCTTGCAGGCAACTCAAAATGAGATTTGACTTACCTGAGCCAGAATAGAGGCTCACTGAGTTCCCCTTCACGACTCGAGTCCAATGCCAAGCTGCCACCAAACCTTGAGAAAAACAAGATAACTCCTTCACTTCAAGAAGAGACCTTATTTTCCTGCAGTGACTTAAACAGAACCCCAGGTTTATTCTCAGCTTCACAGATGGACATCTTACTCCCCTGGTGCACACATCTAGGAAAGCCCAAAAGTCCAGCCTTAACTAAAAGGAGTCCTGACAACTATAGAGGAAAGAGGAGTTACATACCTCAAAATGAGATGAGCGCGTACTCTCTTGGAGAAACTCAATAGGAACTCTGATAACCCTGTCAAAAATGAAGAAGTACCCTGAGTTACATGCCTTAACTCCAGATGAGCCCAAATTCCACCGTAGTGACTCAGCTAGAGCACAAACATGGCCCTTGCACATCAAAAGCACCGCCTGACATTCCTGAGGCAACATTAGAGGCTCCCAGAGGACCATGTCACAACTCGAGAGGAATCCAAATCTGCTGGCCTCAACTTGAGAAACTGCCTGCCTCAACTCTAGAAACATACCACAATTTCACGGTTGAATGCGAGATGAGGCCTGCTTTCCTTGCTGTGCTTCGAGAGCATTCCTCCGCTGCTCCTCATAACTAGAAAGTTTCCTTGACTTCCCTTAGGTTTCACAAGAGGTTCCCTGAAGTCAAAGTGGCAGATCAAGAGGAATAGTATACTTACCCCATCTACTCTAGAAATGAAGAGATTCCCTCATTAATGCAAAATGAGGCACTTTAATGGGACAGCACCACCAGAACTGTCACAAGTTCCATCTCAAATCCAGAAGGAAGTTTGACTCCTTTTATACACCTCAAGCAAATTTTCAAGATAGGTGTCATCATTCAAGATTAGCCTTTTGTTCCTTGCCACAACTCAAAAAAACTCCATGTACCCAACCTCACTGTGAGATGAGGGCCGATTAGCCCCATTCTTCATCTCGAGTTCACACCCAACATTCCTCCCTGACCTCAAAAGGACGCCTTTCTCACTTATTGAAACTAGAGAGGAACCCAGAATTTCCTGCCTCCAGAAAGGACACTGAGTGGACTCTCAACACCAGTTAAGGCCTGTTTCTCCTGCACTCACGGGTATTCGACTCACAACATGAAGGAAGGCCTAACTCCCTTGTTGTACCTCGAGAAAAAGCCCCAATTACCTGCATCAACTAGACAGGAGTCCTTACTCCCTCTCCTTTAACAACACAAGAGGAATGCAGAGTCCCATGCCTCAACACGAGCCAAGACATTTCTCCCAGTTTCAACTCGTTAGGAACCCGAGGTCCCCATTGCAAATGGAGATGGAACCCTTAGTTACCCCACCTTCATTTGAAATGAGACCCTATAATATCCTGGAAGTGTCTCCAGAGCAATCCTGTTCTCCTACAGGGAACTCCAAAGAGACTAGACTTCCCTGGTCATCATGAGAGGTTCAATGAGGTCCTTGTCACGGCTCGACTAGAATCCCAAGACTTCCACCAAAACTCCAGAAAAACCACAATATGTTCCCCTCAACTCAAGATGAGGTCTTATTTCCCTGCAGTGACTTGAACAGAACCCCAGATTTATCCTCAACTACATGGATAGAGGTCTGATTCCCTTACTGCACACATCCAGGAAATAACGAAATGACCCTCCACACTAAAACTAGTTCTGACAACTGCAGAGGAAAGAGGAGTTACATTCCTCAAAATGAGATGAGGGATGACTCTCTTGTAGAAATTTAATAGGAATCCTTATAGCCCTGTCGAAAATGGAGAAGAATCCTGAGTTTCATGACTCAACACCAGATGAGCCCCTATCCCACCTTAGTGACTTGAGTAGAGCACTAAAATGGCTTTTGCACATCGAAACCAGGGCTTGATTTCCCTGAGGCAACATTAGAGCTTCCAGCAGACCATGTCACAACGCGAGAGGAATCCAAAACTGCCACTTCAACTTGAGAAACTGCCCACCACAATTATAGGAACATCCCAAAATTTCCCTCTAAATGCGAGATGGGGCCTGATCTTCTTGCACTGACTCGAGTATCTTCCTTGGCTCCTCCTCAATCCTCAAAAGATGCCTTGACATCCCTGTGGCTTCATGAGTGGTCCCCTGAGGTCAAAGTGTCAGATGGAAAGGAACATTATACATCCTGCTGCATCTTAAGTAATGAAGAGATTTCCCCTTCAATTCGAGGTGAGGTCCTTTTCCTGTGCAGCAATTCCCGTACAGTCCCAAATTCCTTCTCAAATCTCAAGAGAAAGCTTGACTCCCTTTATGCAACTCAAGAGAATCCCCACGATATTCATTGTCATTCAACAGGAAATTCGTGTTCACCGCCACAACTCGAAAGAGGTGTTCCCCACCTCTTGGTGAGATGATGGCCGATTAGCCCTTGTGTCACCTCAAGAAGACTCCCAAAGTTCATCTTGCACCTCAAGAGGAGGTCTTTCTAATCTAATAAAACTCGAGGAAAACCCAGAAGTTCCTGCCGGAAGTTGAAAGGACAACGATTGTCACTCAACTCGAGACAGATCCTGATTCTCATGTTTCTCTGGGTAATTGCCTCACCACATGAATTGAGGCCTAACTCCCTTGTTGTATCTTTAGATAAAAACCCATAATACCTGCCTTTACTGGACAGGAGTCCTGACCCACCCTTTTTACAGCAAGAGAGAAAAGCAGAGTTCCATGCCTCAACATGAACCGATGCCTCTCTCCAGGTTTAACATCAGTTGGGACCCTGAGATCTATGTTGCCAATGGAGATGGAACCCTGAGTTTTCCAGCCTTCAAAGGAAATGAGTTCCTATGATGACCTGGCAGCGACTCCAGAGCAATCCTGTGTTCCTGCAGGACACTCAAAAAGCGACTTGACTTCCCTGGTATCACTGAGGTCCCCATCATGTCTTGAGTGGAACCTTAGCTTCCCACGACAACAAGAGAGAAACCATAAGATGTCCCCCTTCACTCGACATAAGGCCTAATTTTCCTGGGGAGACTAGAACAGAACCTCAGGTATACCCACCTGGTACATGAATAAAGGTCTGATTCCCCTGTTGCACACATCTAGGGAAAGCCCAAAGTCGCACCTGAACTAAAAGGAGTCCTGACAATTTGAGAGGTAAGAGGGGTTACATGCCTCAAAATGAGATGGGGGCTGACTCTCTTATAAGAATTTAATATGAACTCTGATATCCCTGTCAAAACTGCAGAGGAACCCTGATTTTCACACCTCAACTCCAATGAGGCTCTATTCCAATGCAGTGCCTCCAGAAGCATCACAATATGGTCCTCCCAATCGAAAGGAGGGCCTGACTTCCCTGAGGCAACATTAGAGGCTCCCAGAGCACCATGTCCCAACTCGAGGGGAATCCAAACCTGCCCGCCGCAACTCAAGGAACATCCCAAGATTTCTGCCTGAATGTGAGATGAGGCCTGATTCCCCGGCAGTCACTTGAGCAACTTCTTCGGATCCTCTTTGAAACTTGAATATTGCCTTGATTTCGCTGAGGCTTCAAGAGATTTTCCCTGAGGTCAAAGTGGTAGATAGAGTAGAACACTAAACTTCTTGCCAAAACTCAAGAAATGAAGAGATTCCCCCCTCAATGCAAAGTGAGGCCCTTATCCATGCAGCATCTCCAGAACCGTCCCACATTCCCTTTTGAATCTCAAAAGGAAGCTGACAACCCCTATATGCAACTCAGTACAATCCCCAAGGTATGTGTTGCCATTCAAGAGGAAACTCACATTACCCATCACAACTCAAAAGAGTCCCATGTTCCCCACCTCATTGCGAGATAAGGGCCTATTAGTCTCTGCATCATCTCAAGAGGACACCCGATGTTCCTCTCACATCTCAAGAGGAGGCCTTTCTCACCTATTTTAACTCAAGAGTAACCCAGAGATTTTTACTGCAAATTGAAAGGACCCCGAGTAACCCCTAAACTCGAGATAAGTCCTACTTCTCCTGCACCTCTGGGTATTCACCTCACAACACAAAGGGAATCCTAATTCCCTGTTTTACCTCTATAAACAGCCCCGATTTCCTGCCTCAACTGGACAGGGGTCCTGACCCCCCCCCCACACACGTGTTGTAAAAGGAAGAGAAAAGCGATGTTCCATGCCTCAACACCAGCCAAGACATGACTCCTAGCTTAAACTTGATAGGAACCCTAGGATCCATGTCACTAATCTAGATGGAACCCCAAGTTCCTCGGCCTTAAATCGAAATGAGTTCCTATGATGTCCCATTAGTGACTCCAGAGCAATCCCACACTCCTGCAGGCAACTCAAAAACAGACTTGACTTCCCTGGGCAAGATGAGAGGCTCACTGAGGTCCCTGTCATGATTCGAGTGGATCCCCAAGCTTCCCACCACAACTCGAGAAAACTCACAATATAACCCCCTCCACTCGTTATGAGGCCTTATTCCCCTCTGCCGACTAGGTTCACAGAGGCTGATTGATCATCTTTCCCAAGGTCACAAAGGATTATGGAGACGTGAAGCCAGAACTCAGCCGTAGATGTGCCTGGCTCCCAAGCCCACCCTCTCACTTCACCCTGTCCTTCTGCTCCTGCATGGTAGACTCTGGTCTGCCAGCTAAATGTGGACGATGGAGAACATTCATTCAGCTGTTTGTTCCCAACTAAAAAGATAGTGAAAAGTTAGAATATTGTTGAAATACGAAGGACAACGATGAAGGGAGCATCAATAAAAGAGGGAAGAGGGGTTGACGTTTTGGAAATGAGAAGCAGAAGAAGGAGGTGGCAGAGCTGAGAAGGCAGGACCATGAGGACTCAGAGGGCACCTGTTCTGGCAGAAGGTAGGAGTGAAGATGGGGCCGAACGCAGGGTTGGAAGTGGGATCCCAACCCACTTGCCTGCTCCATGCATCCCCAAGTATTCTCCAGCCTCTGACACACACACAGGAAACTGGGCTTTTATTCTGATCAGAGGTTGGATAGGGGAAACAGGCACAGTGGAGGGGATGCAGCTATGCAATTTACTTTATTTATTTAATAGTTCTTTTTTTTAATGTGGACCATGTTTAAAGTCTTCACTGAATTTGTTACAATAGTGCTTCTGTTTTACGATTTGGCTTTTTGGCCATGAGGCGTGTGGGATTTTACCTCCCTGACCAGGGGACCTGCACCCTCTGCCTGAGATGGGGTAGTCTTTGCCACTGGACTTCCAGGAAGACCCAAGGCTCTGTATTTTAAAAGGATTAAGTGAGAGATTCAGTCCTACCACTTTTTGCCACCCCATTCAAAGAATTCTCTCTGCCCAATGGATACACTTCAGGCAGGACACTGAAACATTCTTCTCTAGCGAAACACAAGGACCCCAGGACAGTGATCTCTAACTACTGACATATAAATACTGTTAGGACTCTGCACTTCCACTGCAGAAGGCTTGGGTTTAATCCCTGGTTGGGGAACTAAGATCCTGCAAGCTGCATCGCACAGTGAAGAAAGTAAAAAAGCAAAAGAAAAGAAATATAAGACTGAAAAGCAAAAACATTACCAGATATCTGCAGAAAGCATCCAATATAGAAGACAGAAGTTAAAAAAAGAAAAAAAGTAGTGGAGAGCTCAGAGAAAACACAGGTGGACAGAGAAAAATTGATTAATATACTCAGACACGTAGGGTTTGGATTACATCCATGAAACAGAAAAAAAGATGCTAAAAAATCTTATTCTTAAGGAAGAAGCATTTGAACATTAAACTTATGGCAGCAGGAAAAATATGGAGAGAGAAGTTGGAAGATAAGCTTAAGGGACAGTTCCAAGAAAGCAAACAAAAATCACAGAGAGACCACAGAAGAAAAGTAGAAGATAAATCCAGAGAATCCAACAGGCAAATAATAGCTCCAGAAAGAAATATTAGAGGAATCATAACAAAAAGAATCCCTGGAGAAGGGAATGGATACCCACTCCAGTATTCTAGCCTAGAGAATTCCATGATTAAAAAACTTCCCAGAGATCAATGACACCAATTCACAGATTGAAAGACCCACCTTGGAAAGCTACATGCCCCCTCAATGTTCATAGCATCGTTATTTACAATTGCCAAGATATGGAAACAACCATATCAATAGATGAATGGATAAATAAAACTTGAAATACGCATATATCTAGAGGAATACTACTCAGTCATAAACAAGAATGTGGTTTTTCCATTTGCAGCAAAATGGATGTACTTTAAGGGCATTATGCTGAGTGAAATAAATTGGACAGAGAATGACAAATATTGTATGATTTCACTTACATGTGGAGTCTAAAAAATAAAGCAAACTAGTGAATATAACAACAACAAAAACAAGCAGAGTAACTGATACACAGAACAAACTAATGGTTACCTGTGGAGAGAGGAAAGGAGAATAAGAAGTAGAAACTATTAGTTATAAAATAAGCTACAGGGGGCTTCCAGTGAAAAAGAGTCTGCCTGTCAGTGCAGGAGACACAGATTCCATCCATGATCTGTGAAGACACCACATGCCTTGGAGCAACTAATCCAATGCACAAAAACTGCTGAGCCCATGCCTTAAAGTCCATGCCCTCGAGTCTGTGCCCAGCAACAAGAGAAGCCACCCCAATGACAAGTCTTTACACTACAATTAAAATATAGCCCCCACTCACCACAACTAGAGGGGAGCCTACATGGCAATTAAGACCCAGCCTAGCCAAAAATAAAATAAGCTATATGGATATATTGTACAGCATATAGCATTTCATAATAACTATAAATGTAGTATAGAGTATAGCTATTAAAATTGTGAATCACTATATTATACAGTGTAACTTATATAATATTAAAAGTCAATCATATCAATTAAAAAAAGTCCAACTGAATTCTCAGCACAAAGAATAGAAAAAGATCCATTATCATGTTAGAATACCAAGGATAAGGAAATTACTCTAAAAGCTTCCGGAAAGGAAAAAGTCATTAATATGCAAGTGATTAAAAATGAGGACAAATGGAATCAGCTTTCTCAGCCTGAACACAATTGGATAAAATCTTCAAAACTGTAAGAGAAAACAATTGCCAAACTTAAATTCTATGCCCTGTCAACTAGTAACCTAATGTAATGATAGTATAGAGACATTTTCAGGTATGTAATACCTCAGAAAAACTTTATCTTCTGTGTTTGTATTCTTCACCAAAATCAGAAAGACAAGAAAATAATTGGCCCACACAGGCAGGAGGTATACGCTTTTTCTGGTATTGTTAGACTTGCTAGATCATGTGTATGGACAACTCTGGTTTGGATGGAATGAAAAGAAGTGAGGAAAGGAGGTAGTAAATCCAGGATTCTCTGGCTTTTCATCAGGAGGGCTGGGGATGATGCCCCTTGATGAAGTCCTATTGACAGGGGATATTGAGCCATTTGAAGGGGCTCTCAGTGTAAGGAGACTGATCCCTCCTGTAGCATTCAGAAAATGTTAGTCCCTTTTATCCAAGTTATTCAAAATTTCCATTAGTTCTATTATCAGACATTTTTTTTATGTTTTATATAGTGATTTATGGCTGAGCTGGGTCTGCATTGCTGCGTACAGGCTTTTGCTAGTTGCAGAAGGCAGAGGCCACTCCCTAGCTGTGGTGGGCTGGCTTCTCATTGTGGTGGCTTCTCTTATTGTGGAACATGGGATCTAGGGCACACAGGCTCAGTAGCTGTGGCACACTGGCTTAGTTGCCCCTTAGCATATGGGATCTTCCTAGAGCTGGGATCAAACTCACGTCCCCTGCACTGACAGGCAGATTCTTCACCATTGGGCCACCAGGGAAATCCTCTCAGACTTCTTAAAGATGTGCAGCATTGAAAGTCCTTACAGATACTTGGGAAGAACATCTGCCTTTCTTCAGGGGACAAAACTCCCTGTTCTTTAGGGGAATTGCTCAACCCCCTGCCTCCACCCATGCTGTCCGAAGAGAAGCTGCCATCTTCTGCCTTCTCAGTCACAGTGATAGATTTGGGAGTAGGGAAAAGTGCCAGACAGGACCAATGATCATCTTCCACATTCCAGCCCTTAGTGACTGGCCTGGAGGAGGGCACATGACCCCAAAGGATGAATCACACTCTTGGAGATTCGCCTCCTTTTTATATCCCCAATGAGCTGTCAAGGGGGCAGGTAAGCTTCCATGTGAATCCATGATTTTCCAATGGTCAGGATCCCAGCCTTATGGAGAAAGCCAGTTCTACAGCAGAAAGTCACCATGTACATGGGAAGACACAAGCACAGCAAAAAACAGGGGCCGAGAGGCAGAGAGAATATTGGACCATCACTGAGTCCCGCTGCCTGGGGCTGTCCTCCTGCAACTTCCTCGTGAGAGAGTTCATCCTCCCCTTTTCTCTGGAACTGTTTCTTTCTTTTCTGTGGCTTGCAACCAAATGAACTCTGAGTAAAACACTGCTCTGACTTATATATTTTTTATTAAAAAAAGAAATTGTTCATAAACTCCAGTACTTCCACTATTATAAGAAAACCAATACATGAATAGTCTGGAGGAGGCTCTTGAGAGTCATTAGGATTCAAGGAGATCCAACCAGTCAGTCCTAAAGGAAATCAACCCTGAATGTTCATTGGAAGGACTGATGCTGAAACTGAAGCTTCAATATTTTGGTAACCTGATACAAAGTGCCAACTCACTGGATAAGTCCCTGATGCTGGGAAAGATTGTGGGTAGGACGAGAAGGGGAAACAGAGGATGAGATCATCGGATGGCATCATTGACTCAATGGACATGAGTTCAAACTATCTCTGGGAGATAGTGAAGGACAAGGAAAGCTGGCATGATGCTGTCCATGGGCTTGCAAAGTGTTGGACATGACTTAGCAACTTAACAACAACAGTGAATGAGTGTGATACACTCACAAGGGATAAACCCACTGATGTGTTGAGAGCTGCTGACTTGAGCTTCCTGGAATTCATTCTAGCTTAGGTAGATGACAATGATTCACTGAATGATGAAATGTTTCAGCAGACAGGTCACCTTATTTCCCCTAGCAGCCACGAAATTTTCTTACGTGGGGTTCTGTTCTTACCAAGATGACCCTGGACAAAGCCTCCAGTGTTTGGCCACATTCTAGCTCAGAAAAGCTGACATTGCAAAACCCAGCCTCCCCCAGGTTCCAATAGAGGAGATTCACGATACTTGTCTCTGGGTCACTGTGGAAGAAAAGAACCTTTGAAAGTTGTGTGCTTTGATACAGTTCATTTCTCCTCTAATGGAGGCATTGGCTTTGAAAAAAAGTAGACTGCTTTGAATATAAACAAATAACGGCTCTATAAGTAGAAAGGAATGTTACTGCCAAACCAAGTTTCAGGAGATAAAAGCAATCTTTAATTCACAAAGCAAATTTCCCATCTCATCCCTAAATAATTTATCTTTTTTTCTTGGAAAGGAAAACTAAACTTTTGCTTGGAAAAACAAAATTTGTCTTTGTCAGCTGGTGCTGAATAGCATAAACAGCTCATGTGTAGTAGGTGAGCTGTTAGCAGTAGCTTCAAAAGCCTTCCCTGGCAGCTCAGATGCTAAAGAATCCACCTGCAAAGCAGGAGACCAAGATTCCATCTCTTGGTGGGGAAGATCTCCTGGAGAAGAGGATGGCTATCCACTCCAGTATTATTGCCTGGGAAATCCCATGGACAGAAGACCCTGGAGGGCTCGCAAAGAGTTGGACACACAAGCTCTCTTTATTTCCTATCTTGTGTCTGCTCCATTGCTCGGCTGTGTATAACTCTCTGTACCTCCATGGGCTGTAACTCATGAGGCTCTTCTGCCCATGATATTTCCCAGGCAAGAATACTGGAGTGGGTTGTGATCTCCTCCAATTTCCTGTCTCCTTCATCTATACGAAAAATCTGTCCCATCTTGGGAATTCCCTGGTGGACCAAGTGGTTAGGACTTGGTGCTTTCACAACCAAGCTAGGTCTAATTCATGGTTGGAGAATAAAGATCCTGCAAGCTGTAACGTATAGTCGAAAAGTAAATAAATGAATAAAAAGTAAAAGAAAAATGAGCCCCATCTTGAAAAGATATGGAAGGGGACTGTTTGGAGAGAAGTCAAATAGCACATAAAATTATAGGAGAATTTGAAATCTGTTCCAAACAGTCCTCATAAGGTTACCTCTTCCTTGTTCTTTCATTTTTATTTTTATTAACAATTTTGGCTGCACTGGGAAGCCTATAGGATCTTAGTATCCTGAACTGGGATTGAACTTTTGCCCCTGCAGTGGAAGCCCATTGGACAACCAGGAAGTTCCTTCCGTTTGGTCTTGTTTCCCATTTGTTCATCAAGAACCCCACAGGGAAAAGGCAAAGTTGCTCTTTTTTTCCTGCCTGTCTTGCTCTTCTTGTCCAGTGGCAGGGTGTGTATGACAGAGACCTCATATAAGACATGTACAACATATATATTCTTCTTCACTCACATAAAGTTTGCACTGTAATGGCAATCTTGCTCTACAAAGACCTGTGGGGCCCAGGCTCCTTCTAACTTGTGGCTGCCCCATTCCTAGATTGTTGCTTTT
>ML661352.1:3087639-3114493 GCA_007570785.1 Antilocapra americana | reverse complement strand
CTAGGAAAGGGGCTGGGCCACAGCAGTGGTGGTCCCAGCTGTGACAGGGACACTGGCTTTCTGACACTTGACATGTGTGTGTTGCAGGAAAGAGGAGCAGCAGAGGAAGCTCCTGCAGCGATTTCCCAGGAGGCCCCGCGGCCAGCAGCCGCAGAGCTGGAAGGAGGAGCCGGAGCCCGGCCACTGCCTGAGGGTGGGTCTCTGCTGGGCCTCTCTTTAGTCCACTGGCCTCAGGCCCTGTCTGTGGGAGGAAAGCGTTCACGTTCTTTTCTGACCAATGTGATCATTTATTTTTCAGACGCTATTTTTTGCAGTGCCTTCGATTTTGCATTCTTACTTGTCTGGCAAGAAGCTGGCAGGGACATGGAAGTGATTTTATCAGTAGCTTCCATAGTAGAATCCTTTAAGTTTAACGGGAATCTGTAAATTGTGATTCATCCTCCAAAACTGGACATGAAAACTCATTTTGCCATCAAAGTGCCTGCAAAACACCAATCTGTGTACAGCCTCAAGAAGGCATACCAAAAGCTTGCCCCCGCCCCCTTACTTAACAGGAGACACCGTTAGAGCATTTCCACTTGCCATTTGATGTACAAACGTACCAAGGTCACATTGTGAGCACCCTGATGTTGAGGATCTTATCATACAAGATTCATTCCTAGGAGGTGTCCTACTGGGTGGAGAGGAGATTCTCACACCTGGCCTCTCTGTGTGGTCTTCTTTTACAGCACCCAACTATGCCCGTGCTTATCCACACATCCAAGAGGAAATCCCTCCAGGATCCAGATCACCCAAGAGGGTCACCAACCAGGAAAGATGATGTGAAATCCACCCTCCCCTGGAATTTGGTCCAGGCCTCCAAGGGCAGCACCGAGGCTCCAGGCAAGAGAGCTGTCCGGATCTCCAGCCTGACATGTGTGAACCCTCCAAAGAGACCTAGACTCAGCCCCGTCCAGATCCCCCAGGAGAGCACCCCGATAGCAGATCTGGGGGCCTTCCTGAATCTTCCCCCTCCACTCAGCACAGCTGGACGTGGACCGCGAGTGGCAGCCTGTGTATCCAGGAAGACACCCGCCCAGGGGCAACGCTTTGACCTCCAGCCTCCACCGGACAGATCTCCCTCCAGCAGCGCCCCAGCCGTCTCCGCAGCCCATCCCTCACCCATCATCCGCGTCCCGGGCCAGCCTCTCAGGATGCTCTTCCTGAGAGACGGCGAAGGCTGGTGGAGCTGCAGGTACGCGGTGCCCCCCTCTCCACAGCCTGCCGAGCGGCCAGCCCCTCCTGCTCAGAGCCCGGCCATCCACCAGGAGCCCGAGGCACACGCTGTCCCCGGGCCCCGGAGCGTCCTCTACGACGACCTCCAAGTGTCTTCTTCCTCTGAAGAGAGTGACTGGGACCAGGACGCCAGTGGCAGCTGAGACGCGTCCTCCAGCGCAGGGGCCCCGACGTGGCTGTGACTGGTGGGCGGGGGTGGGGTCTCAGGGAGCGGCTGTTCCCGGGGACGCAGGACCCCCCCCCGGTGGGCGAAGCAGCAGGGGGACCCGCACCACCCTGGGGACACACAGCTGCACACACTGCACTGTCTCCTCACGGAGCCCGAGTCTGTCACATGGCACCTCTCAAACTGGATGTCACGCGGTCGACCTAAATCTACTATACGTGATTGAGGCAAATTATAAGAGTAACTTTTAACCACTGTGTAGATAGGAAATGATGGTGGTACCTGTGGTTGATGGTAGTATCTGTATTTGATAGTAGTATCTGTATCTGAACCTGCCTAAAGGGCCTGACTCTGCTCCGCAGAAGGTCAGCAGTGCCTTGTCCTGAGATGAGACTCGTGGACTCTGTGGAGTCTCACTTTAAATCATGGTGGGGGACCTTCCCATGGCTGTGCTTATTATGCTTTATTAGTTAGTGTTAGTTGCTCAGTCATCTCTGACTCTTTGCAACCCCATGGACTGTAGCCTGCCAGCCTCCACTGTTCGTGGGGATTCTCCAGGGAAGAATACTGGAGTGGGTTGCCATGCCCTCCTCCAGGGGATCTTCCTGACCCAGGTATCAAACCTGAGTCTCTTGCAGCAGGAAGATTCTTTATCCTCTGAGCCACCAGGGGTGTTACTATAAAGCTTTATTCAAAATTTTTCTTTCTATATTTATAGAATAAATAAGAAAAACTATACAATCATAGAAAGAGACTTAGAAAGAGCATTTTGTGGCAGGCAGGCCATGAGCCCAGCCCCAGCAGGGTCTTCCTCTGCCCTAAATCAAATTTCCATAATCATCTCTGGGTCAAGATCCATTATATATATATATAATATTACATACTGTTAGATTTAATATGCTAATAGTTTATTAAGAATTTTTTTATCTATGCTCATGAGGAAATTCATCAATGACTTTCTTATAATGTATTACTTGATTTTGCTATTATGTAATACTGGTATGAAAAAATAGTTGATATGATAAAATAGTTGGAATAAGTTCCCACCTTCCTTTTTAATGATAATTTTGGTAGGATTGGTATAATGTCTCCCACAAATTGTTTAAAATTTACCATAGAATTTAAAAAATTCTTTACATTTTAATAAAGTTCTACCATATAAAGACACGTTGTGTGTGATTTTTATTTCTAAGCCTTGAAGATCATCTAAATGTTATTTTTACTCAAGATGGGTTTTGTAATTGAGGGAAAGAGGAGCTTCGGAGGACCTTATTAAGAACATGGAATCAGGCCCTCCCAGACCCCCACATACGCACGTTAACAATGCACCGTGTCAGTCCCCGCGTGGAGAATATGCTAAGTATTTGTACTGGTTTATTCTCACTCTGGGCCACACTGGACTCAGTTGGTGAGTTGTAACGTGTACATTAGCCCAAGTCCTCCTTACAAGTCGAGCTGGCTGTCTGTTCTGAGGCCTGGGCACTGGGATCGCCGCTGCTCAGAGTTTGAGAGACACTGGAGGTGGTGGGCAGAGACCACCCACCTCCCCGGCTGCCTCTCTTCTCCAGCAGGAAGAGACCTGAGTAGGTCCAAGAACTGGGCCGCGTGGAGAGGACTTCCCAGGAAGAGCAAACCGTGCTCCTTCCTTCCTGCAGAACAACGGTTGGGGGAATGTCTTCATTCCGCAGAGCCCTGCACCTCAAGGGCAGGGAGCTGTGGCTGAAGGCACAAGGTGATTAAACTATCAGGGAAACAGCTGGCACACTGGGGCTGTGCCAAGACCTCTGGAAACTTCTGAGATGGTCTTTCTCTATGACCTGGGTCACAGCCTAATCCTTTTACTCCCTTGTCTCAGGATCTAAATCCTCCTGATTACATTCTGAGATTCTCACAAAACAAAACATCATCTGATCTTCAACTTTGTCATTTCACAGGCTCTGAATGGGCTGGAGAAATGCTCTATTTTATGGGCTCCTCTGAGCATCACAGGAGTAGAGAGGAGGCTTCTGTCACAGAAACCAGGGGGGTTGGAATTATCAGGGAGGGGCTGATATTCTCGGGCCTGCCTATCCAGGGGCAGGGCTTCAGGACCAGGACGATTTTAGTGAGATGGCCCAGCTCTGGGCTCCATCAGAACATGTGCTGTCAGCTATAAGAAGATGGTGGTTCTCTGGTCCTCCATTCCCCCAGGTGCTGGCACGCAGCTCTTTAGCCACACTTGACCCAAAATATTCAGACAGAGTAAGCAAACAGGGGTTCAACAATCTCTTACTTTCAAAACAAAAATAATCTTTTAAATAGCCCAGGGAGGAAAGATAACAAAAAATGTGTAATGACAATATAGTTTGAAAAATTGCAAAAGTGTGAGATAACATCCATGTTTTTAAAAACATATTTGAATTTATACATCATTTCAAGATGTTTGAAACAGAACTCATGACAAATGAAGAATGAGAATGTACATAGGTTGATATTATGTAGACATTAGGTGCATACAACAGCCTGCAGTTCTTTTCAAGGAATTCCTAAGCCCTTCATCCTCACTGACCACATTCTGGTCTCACGAAATGCCTGAGCAAAGCTCTATGTTAAGCCTCTGCCTCCTGAGGGAATGGACAAAAGACACAGAAAATGTGTTCTTTAGTCTTTAATGTGAAATAGCACATTCCCTCCAACTCTAGTCTGGAGTTGCCCATTAGTTTCCATCTAAATCAAGGTTTCCTGGAGCCAGAATTTTCGCATAGATGGGTTCGTTTGTCCCCAAGGCCTGTGTCCATGTACAGCTGACAAGAATAATTCACTGTGTCCTCACATGGCCTGTCCTCTTGCTCAGACCCCTGCTTCTAAGAGCACCGACGAGGTTGGCTTAGGGCCCAACTGAAGGTCATCACTTTAATCTAATCCTGGCTCTCACTGCAGGCTCACCAGGTAAAGCCACCTTCTGATGCTCTGAGTGTCCCAGCTTCAACATAAGAACTTGGGGGCAACATGAAGTTCATTACACATGCTTGATAGGAAATATTCAGAAAAAGAAAAGGAAAGCTCACTAAACACATAATCTTTTCAGAATAAGCATCACCTCTCAAAACCCTGAAGGAACAAAGGTAATTCCACTCCAGGGTGCATATCTGAAAAAGGAAAGAACTAACACCAAAAGATATAATGCACTTCCCCTATTTGCAGACTTATTACTTACAAGAGCCGAGACGTGGATGCAACCTTAGTGTCCATCCACAGATGAATGGATAAAGAAGATGTGGTATATATTAGAATGGAATACTACTTAGCAAAAAAGAAAAGAATGAAATTTGCCACTAGAAATAAGGATGAGCCTCGGCATACAGTGCTTAGTGAAATAAGTCAGAGAAAGACAAATACTGTATGTTACCACATATATGTATAATTTAAAAAAAGCCAAACAAATGAGATAACAGAACAGAAACAGATTCACAGGTATACAATACAAACTAGTGGTTATCATTGGGATGGGGAGGTAGGAGGGACAGGTTAGGGGTTGAGGATTAAGAGCTACAAACCGCCATATGTAAAATAAATACACTACAAGGATATATAGTACAACACAGGGAATACATACAATATTTTATAATAATTTCAAGAGGAGTAAAATCTATAAAAAATACTGTATCACTAAGTTGTATATCTGAAACGAAAATAATATTGTTCATCAACTATACTTTAAAAATTAAATGAAAATGAAATAAAGTGTTGTAACATACATTCTGATGTGCCAGGAGAAAATAGGAAAGAACACAAGTGTAGAAACAAATTCCTAAGCTTAGATGAAAGGCAATTCCTTTCATTACATTTGGGAGATGGCATAGCTAATACATGACCCTACAGAGTTCTTTAAATCTTGTGGTAGAAAGAGTCCACACTCAAAATTATCTATTTCATTTTGGAAACAGTCTGTACACATTCTGATGAATGTAAAGGAAAAAGATGAGTCCCTGGAGACTGAATGGTAATGGCAAAAGTTTAAAATATTCTTTTTGAAAAATTGAAGCATAGTGGATTTACTTTAATATACTAGTTTCAGGTGAAATATTCTTTAATGAGTATGGGAGATGGAATTAAATGCACGAAATAATAGGATCAGCAGGCATTGTATGAGGTATTAGCAAAATGTCCTCGGATACAGTGAAATACTGTGTCCCTTGGTTAAATTTTTTCCACTTAGGAAACAGGAATTTTAAGCTTAAAGAGCCATCTCCACATCCATAAGATTTTCACTCAAATGTTTAAATCAGCTGTGCATAACATGGAAATAAAATTACTTATAATAGTTTACCATGTAGGAACACTTCTATGAATTTTCCTACTAACCAAGAAGCAAAGTATAAAGTTGTCTTCTCATTTTCTTTACACAGTTAATAGAGTCTTAACATGTTCTTGAAGGTACTATGCTGTCAGTACTTTAAAAGTCACGCTCTGCAGCCCAGCAATAGATTTTATGTTGTCATCTCATTATTTATATTTCAAATGTTCATAGTTCTTCATCTTGCATTTTATTTTTAATTCCAAATTTCTCCCAGGGAACCCCAGCTTCATTTCCACAGAATCCCAGTATGTTTGACGCCCTATTATTTGAAGGCAGCAGAGAGCATATACTCAGAAGTATTTAGAAATGAAGAAGAGAATGATGGACCTTCTCACTGTCCCTGGACAATGTCATTACATCTTTGCTCTCCAACACTGGGTGTGGGCTACAATTTCAATTAATCTGGAAAATCCAGACTTTCAAACCAGATGGGGTGTGGCTCACAGACTGAAACCCTATTAAGCTCAAGATCTTGATAGGGTGGATCAGGTTGGGTTATAAACTGCTATTCAGGTTTAAAAGGAAGTCAAACAGACAGAGGGAGGCATTTGTTCAGAGAAGAAGCTGGACCAAATAGGAGGTCAGGGGAAGAGGAACCAGCTGCTTGCTATGGAAGCCTCAGAATCCATTTGGATTCTCCTGCTCCTCCAATTTAGGATTTTGGTGAGTACTCCCAACGGTGAGATAGGAATGTGCTTCCTTCCCTTGAATGTTATGTCTTATCTGTCTCGAGACACATGTCATGGTCTCTGAATCATACTGTGTCAACATTTTCTCTGCCACTCTCATTGTAACCTTTGACTGTTCACAGCCCTTTTTTCAGCCCCACATTTCTGTCTTGAACCTATTTATCTGCCTAACCTAAGATCTTAAATCTTATGCTTTCCAATACAGTACCATGTGGCTTGAACATTTAAATTAATCCAATTAAATAGCTAAATTTCAGTCGTTGGTACTGCCAGCCAGACATCCCACGTGTGTGACACTTTCTGTATCACATGATGCAGATACAGAGCATGTCCTTTGTCTTGAAAAGTTTTATTGGTCATTGATCTACATCTGATATTTTTAAATATTTGTTTCTAAATATTTAGATAATTAATTTCTAAGTATTTCATTTTTTGCTCCTCTGAATTAATGTCCTTTAATGGATTTCATCAGGTGATTTTCCTCACTTTATTTCTTATGTATCTTGAGATCTGTTTTTATGTTGAAATAATTATCTCAAGATGGAATAAATCACTTGAAATACTTATTTTAATTCTTCCAAAAAATTAATATATGTTAATCTCCTTTAATTCTTCTGCCATCTAAGCTGGACATAGCCAAAGTTGCCTAGGTTCCATCTTCTTTCTATTGTACGCAGCCTGTTACATGTCTGGGGGTTCCCTGGATATCATAATAATTTACCTATTCTTATTATCAGCAGAAGAAATATTCTAAGAGTGAAAAAAGAACACTTCACTTCACTTTTGAAATTGTCAGAAGTCTAAACTGAAGGCAATCCATGGTCAAGTCTTGATTGGTTTTCCTGGACAGTCCCTCCCAGCTTGGGCTTCCCCAGGTGCTCTGGATAATCTAATCAATAATCCAATCACCTTTTCTTAAGTAGATTTTGGGATTTTGTGCATTGTCCTGGACACTAGATTCCTCTCCGCAGGTAGCAGAGGCGTGGATCCAGGACTTCATTTCTGATAGGAAATGATCCCTAGGCTTTCAATTTGGTTCTGAAGGGAGGACCTGAGAGCAGAAGATTAAGAGCAAATATCTTTAGGGAGGTTTCTGTTTCAAGACAGAGGGGATGTGGTGAGGGGATTGACTTTGGATATATGAAGCGATTCCCCCCAAACTGAGTGATAAATATGAAGAGAGAAATAACAGGAGTTTATTCTGATTATTATTGTTAGAAGTCATATTACAGGGAAAACCCAGTTGATCTTTGTTAGGCTAAAGGTGTTTGATCACAAGACACAGACTGAGCAAAATTAAATGACAGCTGCTCTTACTTCTAGAGTAACCCTGTCATATATTAAAGATTTTGGAACCTCTGGGTGTCCATTGTAAATTGGCACATAAAGCAATTTCCTTCTAAACCTCCATATTTCTGACCATCCTTGACCAGGAGGCTTGAGACAGTCTATGACAGTATCACTGACTCCTGGACTCCTGCTACTCTCTGGTGTGGGGATGTGAAGGACGAGGCTGGCAGGGTGGGTGCTATGGTTCCTCCAAATGGAGTAAGTCCTCAATTTAACTCCATCCTAAAAGAGGTCCTAGGGTAATTGATATCCACATCCAYGGGGGACAGAACTAACGTCAGGGTTGAGGGAGAGCTGGAASACAGTGTGTTTCTGGAGGACTGCCAGGGCTGTTRGAGAAGCACTGTGGGCGCATAAGGAAGGAGATGATCTGGGGGTTTCCAGAGAGTTTACCTACAGCAGTAAACCACCATCTACTCTAGCCAGTCAGGGTCCATGAGGGCTGGAATCAAGGAGGACACTGAAAGACATTCTGGGTGTCACAGGCCAATGAACACAAAGTCAGTGCTTAGCATATTCTTATTTGTGGACTGTTTGAACTTTGACTTTCTGTGTTAGCAAACACAGCTCTAGCTCTTTAGACGGGATCTGGGAGAGAAGAAGCTGCATAGTATTCCCTGGACGCATCACTGGTTTCCAAGTGCTGGGATAGGGCTGCACCCAGGTGAAGGTTGGGGGCTTGAATTCAGGTGGGTCTGGAAACGCAGGACTGGGGTCTCATGGCTTCTTCTCCATCCTCAGATTGGCCTGCCTAGTGCTTGGATTGGCTGTGAGTGAAATCCTGAGAAAGGCTCCTGGTGACTGAGTTGTTAAGGATGGAGCCCCTGGTGAGTAGCCATACCTCCTTCTCCTGAAGCTTCACCCAGTCCCCATCCTTCCTCAGCTCAGCCTCCCAGTCTGGACAGCGGTTGGGCTGCTCTGTCTAAACCAGAACATCTCTGATGTTTTAGGAATCAGTGACGTTTCAAGATGTAGCCATCGACTTCACCCAGGAAGAGTGGAGCTTGCTGGACACATCCCAGAAAAACCTATTCAGAAGTGTGATGATGGAAACTGTCACCCACCTGGTCTCTGTAGGTGAGTCTGTCAACAGGGATGTACCCACACCTGTGTCCATTCCATTCATTCACTCACTGAACAAGCTACCCTGTGTCCCACTCCAGCCGCTTCCTGATTCTCTGCTAGTCCACATAACTACATAAAAGGAAGATGTTCCTTTTCATGGTACTTTTCATTACCACATGGAAGGGTTATCTTGGCCAGGTTTCATATTTTTGTTGATACTCAGTCTCAACATTCAGAACAGAGCTAAGGATTCAATGGATATTGTAATACATAAATAATAGGATAAAGGATGAAATATTTTTAAAACAAATTCTTCTATTCCCATCTCTGCATGAAGGCTTGAGAGCAGAGTACATATGTCTGTATATGACATAATTTTGATTCTTCCCGTAAGGTGAATCCTAACTGGATCCTGTTTGACAGAAATATTCAGCCCACTGTAGAGTCTTTTAACCTTTTCCATTTGGAAAAGACTGAGGATCTGTGACCTCTCTCTGAGCTGGTGCACGGGCACCAGCCCTCAGACGGCCTCACTGTTCTCACTGCTGCTCTGGGTTTCCTCCTGGTCTGCCTAAGGACCTTCACTGTTCTGCCTGGTGAGGATGGTGTTGCCTGCACTGACCTTCCATTATCTCTATTTTCCTCACTACCTTACCTAGGTTTTGAGCACAGCAAGGAGTAATTAGCCTAGACTCAAAATTCACAGCTTTTTTTTTTCAATCAAACAGGCTATCAGATCAGCAAATCAGATGTGATTTCCCACCTGGAACAAGGGAAAGAGCTATGGACTGAAGCAGCAGGAGGCCTCCAAGGTCAGAGTCCAGGTGAGTGTCCTTGGAAATACCAAATGAAAGTGAAGTGAGGGATATATCCTAAAATGGAAGTGAGGACATTGGGGCATATTCCTCACAGTGTTATCATCTGTGTTCACATTACTTCCTTCCAGCCACTTTCTCTTCTTTCAGGGAAAAAGTGCTGTGGACTTTCTGAACTTAAAACTTCTACATAGTGATTCTTGTCCTGATCCTCCCATTTAATGTTTTTTCCATCACTTGTTGACCCGATTTCTCTTCACCACATTACATTTCTATATTTAATCCTAGTTTTCTTCTAATAGACAATGACTCAAAAAAA
Organism: Antilocapra americana; assembly: GCA_007570785.1. Lineage (NCBI taxonomy): Eukaryota > Metazoa > Chordata > Mammalia > Artiodactyla > Antilocapridae > Antilocapra > Antilocapra americana. The sequence goes on along the minus strand of ML661352.1, from coordinate 3,104,475 downwards.
AAAAAGATTTTTTTTTTAATGTGGACCATTTTAAAGTCTTTATTGAATTTGTTAGAATGTTTCTCCAGTTTTATGTTTTGGTTTTATGGTCACAAGGCATGTGGAATCTCAGCTCCCCTATCAGGGATCAAGCCCACACTCACTGCACTGGAAGGTGAAATCTTAACCACTACACCACCAGGGAAGCCCCTAGATGATTACTTTTAAAGTATTTCTACTACCTTGAGTATTTCTTTGTTATATACAGCTTCTCCAACTAACTACCAATTTTTGAAACATAGTCAGATGGATCTTGGTATTTATCTATATTTTTATTTCTCTAATGCCATTCTAAAACCTATATATTTTCTCCATTTCTTTAGGCAGTGAAAGTCTCTTTAGACAACCAGAAATGATATTAATGCAAAGTGTCTACTGGAAGCACATATCCCCAACCAGGACAATGGTAAGTTTCATAGGTGAGAAGCCCAGGCATCAGCTGAATGACCTAGTGATGAGGTAAGTTGGTAACTGAGCACAATTTCCTGTATGTAAGTTGAAATTTAGCTTTTTATAGGCAAATTTTCAGATATCTGAAACTGGTTAATAAAATAGTATGAGCTCAAAACCATAATATAAGGGGGGAAAAGTCAGTTGCAAAAACATTGCTCATCTTATAGTCTTTAAAACACAATGAAATCTTCAAAATTAATCTGCTATCTGGGGTCGGGAAATTATAAAAGAGAATGTTGTGCCTGCAGGGGAGTAATGGTGTTTGCGTTGGAGACACTTTAACAGGAGACTATTATCAGCTGATGCTCTAGGGTGAACATGTAGACCATGAGTGTCTACCTGGACATGGGCAAACCAGTAACAGCCTCATATCTCCTTTCCCCAAACAGGTTTCTCATCCACAAGGCGATCTTGCTGGACGCACTGATTTGAGAGATGAAGTTACTCCTACATCTTCACTTCAATATTCAATAGTTCCCTTCAGAAGGAAACATAATGTCAGCAAACAGCATGGAAAATCACTTAGTCAAGGGTCATTCCTCAATGGACAGGGTCACATTCACACTAGACGTAAATCATGTGAATGTGCTCTGTGTGGGAAAGTTTTTAATAGATGCTCTAGCCTTAGCAGACATAAGATGATTCACACTGGCGAGAAACCATTCAAATGTCAACAGTGTGGGAAAGCCTTCAAACAAAGATTCTCCCTGAAAGTACATGAGAAAACTCACACAGGAGAGAAGCCCTATGAATGTCATCAGTGTGGAAAAGCCTTTAGTAGATGTGCTGACCTCAGGAGACACAGCATGATTCACACTGGAGAGAAACCATTCAAATGTCATCTGTGTGGGAAAGTCTTCAATCAAACTTCCTCCTTGAAACAACATGAGAGAACTCACACAGGAGAGAAGAGATATGAGTGTCATCAGTGTGGGAAAGCCTTTCTTCAAAGCTCTGGCCTTAGTTCGCACAAGAAAGTCCACACTGGAGAGAAGCCACATGTATGTCTTGAGTGTGGGAAGGCCTTTACTCATAGTTCGGGGCTTCAAGTGCACAAAAGAATCCACATTAGAGAGAAACCACACGTATGCTCTGTGTGTAGGAAGGCCTTCAATAAATATGCTAAGCTGAGGGAACATGAGAGAACCCACAGTGGAGAGAAGCCCTATGAATGTCAGCTCTGTGGGAAACACTTCACTTGTGCCTCTTCCCTTAGACGACACGAGGGAACCCAGCACAGGAGAGATAACCAGTAGGACCCTCAGTAGACATTCTGACCTGAGGTGACATAGTCAATATGGAGGTTCCTTCAGGCATTGCGCTGTGCAGTCCAGACAGGCACTGCCTGTGGATGTGGATCCACATGCGGGCTATCTCTGTGACTAAGCCTTTAGTCATTAGCCTGAACTCATGTAACTTAACAGAACCCACTCTACAAACACAAAATGGATGTTTCCAGCAAACAGGCCCCAACTCTAAAGATCTTAGAGGACATGAGCAGAAGTTAAGCAACCCTTACTACTTCTTTGATAATTATTGGTCAGTGTGAACCAACTCCATGGAGAGAACTACTAAGACTGTGATAACTTGACAACCATTCAGTTGATCACCAGGCTGGATGTGCACAAGAAACCTTGAGAAAAAAATAAACACAAGAAAAAAGATGAAAACTCTTGAAAGATACCAAAGTATGTTGAGGAACACCAGAGCATACCTTTAAATAATTCATCCTAGAGAGGTTATTTCATGGAAAGGTATGAGAAAGTCTTTCTCCACAGAGCAACCCCTCCAGTCCACACATGCTCAGTCTACAGAACACACTCAATTGTTGGGACAGAAGGGAAGACCTCAGGGATCACTGTCATTTCTCAGTCAATATTAAATTCTCACACTGAGGATGCACCAATCCTAAAACCACAGTGAACCTACAGCTAGACTTCATATCAGAAAAAAAAAAAGACACTGTGTGGGAGGGGGAACCCATGAAAGAATCCTGTAACACACAGTCAGGCAGTCTAATTGGGGGAAATACCTCTTCATGAAAATGTGGTATCAAATGGAGAGTGAAGTGGCCCAGAATAGAATGTAGGGTTTTGTAAAATGAAAGTCTGTCAAAAAAAGTCAAAGTTGAAAAGATTCAAACAATAAAGTCTGTGGCTAAAGGAAGAGTTACTATCTGGTTTCTTTGGGCCCCTGTAAACACAGGGATGGGCTTCCCAGATGGCATTAGTGGTAAAGAACCTGGCTGCCAATGCAGGTAGATGTAAAAGACATACGTTCAATACCTGGGTCAGGAAGATCCCCTGGAGGAGGGCATGGCAACCCACTCTAGTATTCTTGCGTGGAGAATCCCCATGGACAGAGGAACCTGGTGAGCTACAGTCCACAGGGTTGCAGAGTCAGACATGACTGAAGAGACTGAGCACGAACACAGGGGTGCAGGTCTGCACTCTGGAAAAGTGGGCAGAGATGCAACCTCACTCTGCGAGTCTCCCGTTTCTCCACAGCTTTTTCCTCACAACTCGGTTCCACTCATTTCAACATCAGAGCTGGTGTCACAGCTCTGATCTTCAGCTTCAAACATGAGCCAGGTTTCCAAGAATGTCATGACCCTACGCAGGCAAGGTCCTGGGGGAGTCTCAGAGACATCTGGTCCTACATTATTTGAGGCCCTTCAACCTATATCTATGGATGGAAACCACCTGGGTCTCAAGAGACAGACATCTCTGCCCTCCTAGACCTTAGAAATCTCTTTGTTATTTTGTGCCAAAGCCTCAGAACTGAGCCAAGTGGATGGAGGGTTCCTTCCATGATCGTATGTCTAACTTACTCAGCTGATTCCCGAATTATGCACTCAGCTGTCTCACTAAACAGGAACTCAGCCTTGATACCACCACATAAGCTCATGGAATAAATCTGCAGGAATATAAAATGTGTAAAACTACCAGCCATCACACAAGCAGGTTTTTAAAATAATTAGTGCAATGTACTTTTCCTCTCCAAAAAATGTTGTCACAAAGCAGAACTCCCCACCTTGTCTGCAGGACTTGGAAAGTTATCCTTTGACACACATCCATATACTTTTCCTCACAAAAACCCTCCCATAGCTTCAGGGATGAAGACATTCACTGTAGCTCCTGCTCAAACTGCTGCTGTCCCAGGAGTAAGACCCTCCTCTAAACCTTTAAATCAATGGATACTTTTTTAACATGAAAATGGGATGTACATGGAAAACTCTCCAAATATAAAGGAGGAATGTGTGTGTGTGTGTGTGTGCGTCTGTTGCTCATTTGGTCTTGTCTGACTTCTTTGCGACCCCATGGACTGTAGCCTGCAGGCTCCTCTTCCATGGGATTCTCCAGGCAAGAATATTGGAGTGGGTTGCAATTTCCTTCTCCAGGGGATCTTCCCCACCCAGGGATCAAACCCGGGTCTCCCACATTGCAGGCATATTCTTTACCATCTGAGCTACTAGGGAAGCCCCAAAAGGAGGAAATAGTTTGGCTAAGGCCAACTTTGAAACTTAAAAAGCCCACCTGCATCATCAGCATCACCATGCCTAAATATCACTTCTTTAAACTACACCCTAGTTAGATAGATAGATAAGACAAACACACAAATAGATAGATGTCTTGGTGATACAGGCCTGGGACTGGGACTCTTTGTTACAGTGTTGGAATGCTTGCACCCTACAAAATACAAAGAAACTATATGAGAGTACTTGGACTGCAAGGAGATCCAACCAGTCCATCCTAAAGGAGATCAGGTCTGGGTGTTCATTGGAAGGACTGATGTTGAAGCTGAAACGCCAATACTTTGGCCACCTCATGCAAAGAGCTGATTCATTGGAAAAGACCCTGATGCTGGGAAAAATTGAGGGCAGGAGGAGAAGGGGCCGACAGAGGACTCACTTCATGCACGTGGGAATCTTGATTAACGGTCAAGTCCATGTTGGGGGGGGGGGGGGGCTTTGGGGGACAGGGATCGGGGCGGGTTTAAGAGTGAGAAACGGGGAGGATGCCATCTTTCACGCCCTCCAGTGTTTCGAAAAGCCTCCTTAACGGTTCCAAGTCAGCTCCTCCACGCCCGTGTGCTCTCAGACTAGTGGTTCACCAGACTGCCGCTCAGCGGCTAGCGGCGGGGCCGGCCTAACCTCCCGCCGAGCAACCCGCCCGCGGCCCTAACACTCGCCAAGTCCTGTCCCAGGGCGGGTCCCAGGGCTGGGGGACCGCCGCTGCGCGCATCCAGAGGCCGGGCGTAACCTCTGCTTTACCTGCTTAGCAAGCAGACCACTCAAGCTGCCTCTCTTCCCGCCCTCCGCCCCGTCTTGTCACCCGGGAAAAACCAGAGGGAAACCCGGGAAAGACGTTGCGCCGCGCCGAAGAGCCCAGCCCAAACGCATCCTGCGGGGTCTCCGGCCGGAAACCTCCCCGTCCCGGGGCGGCCGGAGGGGAAGGGGCGGGGGCGCAGGAGGCGGGCGGGCGGCGCGGAGGATGCACGCGGGGGTCCTGGGCCTGTCCGCCCTGCTGCTGGCGGCCGAGCAGAGCGCGCGTGAGTGCGGGGCAGGCCATGCTCGCCCCTCGACCCACCCCGACGCCCGGGGACCCTCACCCCCGCCCAGCCCCGCGGGAATCCCCGCGAACGCCTGACCCTCCCGGGGAGGCGTAAACCCCCCGGAGGATGAGGGACCCCCGCCCCGACGCACGCGTGGTCCTCCCGGTGCCTGGGCCCCTCCCCTGCGGACGCACAATCCTCCCTCCTCCCCCAAGTCCCACCCCTCGTCCCCAGCGGACGGGCGGTCCTCGCCGGGAGTCTGGGAACGTCTGACCCCGCTTCCCTCCAGAAGGCCTCTCGGACTCGGCCTGCTCGGCCCTCCCTGCTCCTCGCCCACCTGGGGTCCCGGCGGCCCGGGGAGCCCTTTGGGGCCGGGTTGGGGTGGGACCGAGCTCAAAGTGCGCGGAGCTCTGGAGGACAGTTCACGTCCTGGCCGGAGGCGGCCGGCTGGGGACCCCCAGGCCGAGTGCCGAGCGCGGTCCCCCAGCCGCGGCGGAGCGGGCGCGGGGAGCGGTTTCGCGCCTTTCCAGTTTGAACGCGTAACTCCTTCGGTGCCTGCGCCGAGGCCTCCGCCCCTCCCTGCCCCGCTCCCTGCAGCCGCTTCTTCCTCCGCGGGGTCCCCTGCGGATGGCAGGTGCGGAGTGGACTTGATGGGGCTCCAGCTTCGACACCCCCTGGGAGCGAGTTGCTCCCCACCCCCGCCACCTTGTGTTAGCTGGGCCCTTATGAACTGGAGTCCATGCAGTTCCCCTGAGCTTTTTAAGGTGCATAGAGGAGGCACCAGGCTGAGATGCTAAACTACCCCTAACTACCCCTAAACTATCCCTCCCCCGGGTCCAGCGCCCCCGCTGAGCGGGACTGAGACAGGACCCCAGTCCCAGCACCCACTCCAGGGGGTCCCGCGGACTAGGCTCCTCCTTCCCTCCCAGCCAGAGCCTGGGCATTCCTCAAATTGGGGCGGCTGTGGCTCCACCTGAGGCTTTTTGCCTGAGGGACCCTGGTTTGCTGAGTGTGCCCGGTGATTAGAGCAGGGGATAGAACCAAGCAGATCAAACCCGTCCTTTCTAAAGGAAATCAGCCCTGAGTATTAGTTGGAAGGACTGATGCTGCAGCTGAAGCTCCAGTACTTCAGCCATGTGATGTTAGCGGCTCACTCATTGGAAAAAGACCCTGATTCTGGGAAAGACTGAGGGCAGGAGGAGAAGGGGACGACAAAGGATGAGATGGTTGGATGGCATCACTGACTCAACGGACATGAGTTTGAGCAGACCCCTGGGAGATAGTGAAGGACAGAGAAGCCTAGTGTGCTGCAGTCCATGGGGTCTCAAGGAGTCGGACGTGACTTAGTGACGCAACAAGAACACAGAGCCCTGCCCAAGCAGGGGCTTCTCAGTCCAGACCTGCAGGGCTCCTGTCTATACCCGGGGCTGGTACCCTCTTGCTGCTGCAATTCAAGCGTCTTGTGCCCACAAATCCGTATTAAATTCTAACACTGGGAAACCCAAGCAACAGTCATATTAAGCAATTCCTGTGAGTCCTGTGCACCTGCTAGTCCTGGGCACCCACCTCTGCTGTCATTCATCAGGGAGGGCAGATCCGAGTTAGACTGGTCAAGCTCCTTCCACTGCCTGACCCTGTCTTGTTGTGGCTGTTTAGTTGCTAAGTCATGTCCAACCGTTCTTCCACCCGAGGGACTGTAGCCCGCCAGGCCTCTCTGTCCATGGGATTTCCCAGATGAGAATACTGGAGTGGGCTGCCATGTCCTCCTCCAGGAGATCTTCCCGACTCAGGGATCAAACCCATGTCTGCTGCATTGTAGGCAGATTCTTTACCACTGAGCCACCTGGGAAACCCAACCCTGTCTTAGGATCTTCTGCCCCCAGAGGGAAGGTTTTACATTTTTGAGCATGTGCTAAGTGCCCAGTGTTTTGTGCACACTGCCCTGTGCAATCCAGCAGTCTCCTTCTTGGACCATGGTGTCTGACCCTTTGGGTAGCTCTGGCCCTTCCATTCAACCTCATTCCCATCCAGGCTGCTTGTGGGCTCTGCCGGCTCCCGGGCTGGGTCTAGCAGGCAGCCCTGCCAACTCTGGGGACGCAGTGTCCCCCAGGTGCCCAGGCTCCCCCCGCCCCCAGCCTCCCACTAACCCTCTGGTCCTTCCTCTTCGGCCCCAGGCCTCTGCGCTATGGTTTACTACTTCACCACAGGCCGGCTCCTCTGGGCCTGGCTGGTCCTCTCGGTGCTACTGCCCGGCTTCTTGGTCCAGGGCCTGAGCTATCTCTGGTTCCGAGAAGATGGACATCAAGGTGGCTGCTTGCTGGTGGTCCTGCACCTCCTCCAGCTCGGCGTGTGGAAGCGGTAAGAACAGACAGCCCTTTCATCCTTGATGGTGACTTCATACCTGAGGTAGGAGAGTTATTTGGGTCACAAACGTGGCGGCTTGGGAGAGACTTCGAAGCCATCTCTTTGCACATTTGCTCTGATGCTAGTCCCTCACCCAGCCTAAACTGCCTTGAACATCCTCAGGGGGCACCTTCCAGAAGGATCTCTGACCCTTCAAAAGCTTTTTCATGACTTGGGCTGAATCCTGTTTGCTCTTGTTTCAATTGAGTCGGTCTCCCCGTTAGAGCCATAGAAAGTGAGTCCCTCCCTGGTGGTCCATGCGAACCCCACCCCTTCACCCCAGGAGGGCAGCACAGACTGAAGCAGTGGAGTAGGCTGCATGGTGACATTTGCATTAAGTTTTTATTGTGAGAAGAAACCATTTGAGGGCCAGGGCCAAAGTTTTCCTTAAAAGGCAGCCTGGACAGGCCCAGTGCTCAGCAGGCTGGCCTTAGGAGATCAGACCAGTGCAGCCCCCTTAGCTCAGGGTACAGGAAGACGCCGAGGGTGGGAAGGCTGTCCAAGGAGTGGTTGTCTAGTCTCAGATCTCAGGCTATGCTGCTGTATGTTTTATGCCCTCAAGCTGTAGCCCAAGGCTTTCTTTAGAGGAACTGAAGTGAGTTTTATGGTATCTCAGCAGACTCTGAGGAGAGAGTGAATCTCAAGTTGGGTGCTCCTTTTATTTTTTGGCCTTGCCGCCAGGCATGTGGGATCTTAGTTCCCTGACCAAGGATCGAACCCTGGGCCCTCTGCAGTGAAAGCCCGGAGTCCTAACCGTTGGACTGCCAGGGAATACCCCAGAGGGTGCTTCTTATAAAGATATCATGCAGCTAGCCAGATTTCACTGGGGTTCTCTGAGCTGGAGCCTCCATCTCTAAAGACACCAGAAGCATTTTCAGCCACACCAATTTAGTCTGATGGTGGGCCGTTGTGTTCAAGCTGTGTGGTTTTTCTGAAAAGATGAGATTCTGACCAGTGGGGAGAGAGCAGAGGTGGCTCTTCCTTCTGGCTGAGGGAGGATTGGAGCCTGTCGTGGGCGCTGCTCACGTGTGTTGACGCTTCTCTCAGCCCAGCTTGGTCTGAAAACCATTAAGGGCTCGAGTCCTCCCAGGGACCACCTGGCACATTATAGTCAAAAAGCATGTGACCTCAAAGACAGACCACCTCTTGAAAAAATGAATCAGCTTCCCCCTAAGCAAACATGTCATAGCTCAAAAGAAGAGTGAAGTCTGTGCTAGTGACTTGAGAGAAGCTTCCTGAATAATTGTCAGATAAGTCTGCCTTCTGGGGTCCTGTGGGGACCCTCCGGCCCATCTGATCCAGTACCTTTTTCAGAAGTGGGACAGGGTCAGGCTCACATGTCCACTTTCATGCTGGTGTCCAATGCTGACCCCCTACTCATCTTCCCCAAGCCGCTCCAATGATGTCATGAATACTAAATACATTTTTTTAAATGGAAATAAGTGAAGAGAGACATGAAGATTAGAAATTAGGGGAAACAACTAGTCATCTCTATCTCTTCTTATTTTAAAAAATCATTAAGGTGACTAAAAAATTATATATATGTATATATATATGTATACATATATATAAATTTAAAAGGACAAGAAAAAAGAAAAGTGAGAACATTCAGGAAGCTGAAGGGAGTGTTGGAAAAGAAGGTAATGACAAAATGCAGTTACTCGAGGTGAACCACAAATTTGGGTCTGAGTTTTGTTAACATAAGAAGCTCCATGATTTGCAGTTTTTCTGTTTTAAAAAAAAAAAAATGGACATCTACTTCCTTAGAAGAAAGCTTTAAAAGTTAAAGTAGAAAACAAATCTATTTCTCCTCCCACAACCAGCATATCTGGGTTTCACAAAGAAGACACTGGATAATGAATTGTCTTTCAGCAAATCCACACAGAATGTTTTAATGGACTCCAATCAGGGTCCGTCAAGAAGCCTCTCAGCAAACTGCAGTTCAGCAAAAGCGCCTGTAGGTGGAGCCAAAGCAACTCTGTTTGCTCAATCCTCTGTCAGTTCAGTTCAGCGGCTCAGTCGTGTCCAACCCTTAGCAACCCAATGGGCTGCAGCGCGCCGGGCCTCCCTGTCCATCACCAACTCCCTGAGTTTACTCAAACTCATGTCCTTTGAGTAGGTGATACCATCCAACCATCTCACCCTCTGTCATCCCCTTCCCCCACCTTCAATCATTTCCAGCATCAGGGTCTTTTCAAATGAGTCAGTTCATCAGGTGGCCAAAGTATTGGAGTTTCAGCTTCAGCATCAGTCCTTCCAATGAATATTCATGACTGATTCCCTTTAGGATGGACTGGTTGGATCTCCTTGCAGTCCCAGGGACTCTGAAGAGTCTTCTCCAACACCACAGTTCAAAAGCATCAATTCTTTGGTGCTCAGCTTTCTTGATAGTTCAACTCTCATCCACACACGACTACTGGAAAAACCATAACTTTGACTAGACGGACCTTTTTAAAAAGGGATCCTGGTTTGGATGGTAAAGAATCCGCCTGCAATGCAGGAGACCCAGTTCGATCACTGGGTCTGGAAGATCTGCTGGAAGAAATGGCAACCCACTCCATTTCATGCCTGAGAATCCCATGAAGAGAAACCTGGTGGGCTACAGTCCCTGGGTTCACAAGGAGCCAGACATGACTGAATGACCTAGCATGCATGCGGCTCGATATAATGCAGAAGACTGTACCAACTACAGAGAAACCAATTAAACAAAAACCTCCTGACATAAAGTAGCTTATAAAAAGTGCAAGGACTTAAAACATAAATGTTTTCCTTTTTTTAATTTTTTCCAGCCACATGTCATGGGATCTTAGTTCCCCTACCAGGTACAGGGATTGAATCTGTGTCCCCTGCATTGGAAGTGCAGTCTTAACCATTGGACTGCCAGGGAAGTCCCATATACTTTTTTAAAATTCCAAATAATACAGATAATGTTAAGTCTGACTGTTCAAAAGAACTTGACATTAGTAACTAGTTGTTTAAAAAAAGTCAGTTACATTTTTCTATTTTGTTTTTTATTTCTACTCTAATGCTATATGTTACCAACGAGTAAAAAAAATTTAAGCCTGTAAATGCATTTGTAAACTCAGCATGAGATGATAGAAGAATACCTAATCCATCTCATCCTGAGCATGTGTTTTGGGTTAAAAATGTTTCTTTAGTGGAAGGGAAAAATTATTACAAAGAAAGTTGAGATGAACTTTAAGGGTATGTAAGGCAAGCTTATTACCAATGGGTGTAAATTTAACATTTAAAAGTTTGTAATATACATTCCCATCAATAAGCTTATGAAAAGATGCTCAACTTCACTAACCATTAGGGAAATGCAAATCAAAACCACAATGAGATACCACCTCACACCTATTAGGAGCAAAACAAAGCAAAAAACAAGAAATAACAAAGCAAACAAACAGGAAGTAACACGTTAGCAAGGATGTGGAAAAATCAGAACCCTGTGTACTGTTGGTGGGCATGTAAAATGGTGTTTTCCACATTACTATACTGTGGAAAACAGTATAGTAATTCCTCAATAACTTAAACACAGAATTACCATATAATCCAGCAATTCCACTTCTGGGTAAATGTCCAAACAAGTCGAAAGCAGTGTCCTGAAGCGATCTTTGTACACCTGTATTCATGCAGCATTAATTCAAAACAGCCAACATAGGAGGCAACCCAAGTGTCTATCAACGGATGAACGGATAAATAAAGTGTGGGCTATACATAAAATGGAAAAGCAGAAGCACATTCTGTAATACGCTACATCACGGATGAGTCTTGAGGACATGATGCAGTCAGACACGTGTATATTTCCACTTACATGAGGTGCCAAAGAGAGAGAAATGAGAATGATGGCTGTCAGGGCTGGGGGAAGGGGCCAAGACCGTGCCACTGGCTGTTCTGGGTGTTTTAGGCCCACCTTGTCCTTCCTCTCTCCCCAGGACCCCTCTCACCCCTCTCATTTTGGCACGTCTCTTTTTTCTTGCTTAAAACTTCACGTGTGTGTGTGGCTTTCTTTCCGTAAATGAATCTTGGGCTTCTAGAGAAGGTCTTGAGTTTTGTTTGCAGCCTCTCCAGTCTCCAGCAAGTGGGAGCAGCCCATAAAGATGCCTGCTGAATGAATGGGGGCAGCTGGGAGGCTAGGAAGGGGGTGCTGGGGTGTCCCCAGAACTGAGGATTCAGGACCCGAAGGACAGCTACAGGTTTGGCTTCATCTGCTTTTTCTTAGCATTCTGTTTGGGTTCAGAGATCACAGCTTCAAAGACTCAGTAAAAAATCACTTCACTCCAGGATCCAAGTCATGAAAAAGGAAAGCTGTTTTCTCTTGAGCCTCTTTCCTGGGCTCTCAGTACCCTGATTAAGGACGTTTCAAAAAGGACCCCCTCTTGTTCTGGCCGAAGAAACGTTGGCCGGAGATCAGAGGGAGAGGGTGTTTGGGGTGACTTGAAAGGCACACCCAGCTCTGGTTCAGGAATCAGCAAATTAAAATGATTTCCAGTTTTTCTTAATGTGGATAGGACGGAAGTTTGTGATCGCCGGCAGACTTGGCAGGCACACCTGGCCCCGCTGCAGGCAGGTGTAGGGATCACCTTGTTCCTGCTCCTGGGAGGGTGAGGGGGAATTGCTCTGGAAACCCGAAGCCCTCGGAGCCTGCACTGTCATTTTTATACATGCGCCACCCTACAGGTGGCACAGGATGGTGGCCCATGGTACCTCCGGTCTGCTTGCATGAGCCTGAAGCATCAGGGAAGGTTTGGAGGGCGGGTTTATCAGAACTAGAATGAAACAGAAACATTTACTGACTTTTTTTTCCTCTTGCCTTGAGTCCTTTTCCTGGACGTAAGAAAGGTGGCCCCACACTGGAAGACCCAGTGTGTCCCTGTGCCCAGGGCAGCCTGGTCTTACAGACCCCCCAGTAGCCCCCTGCCCTTCCCACTTTCCAAGGGGACTGAATCAGTTCCCGTCGCGAGAGGCTCTGGAGGAGGGCATGGCAACCCACTCCTGTATTCTTGCCTGGGGAATCCCATGGACAGAGGAGCCTGGCGGGCTACAGTCCGTTGGATCACAAAGAGTCAGGGCTCAGGAACCTGGGCTAGGGCCATGGCAGGCTAGGCCCTGGAAAGCTCTCGGTCTCTAGGTGATACACCAGGAGGGGGGTCCGACTGAGCCCTTGCAGTGCAGTTCTGAGTCCTGGCCCTCTGTGCCAGGCATTGGGACGCCGTGTCCGCCAGCCTCTGGAAGGAAGGGCAGGCCGGGCCCCAGGCCCAGCGGCTGCTGCGGGAGGCAGACCTGGCAGCCCTACGCCTCCTCGAAGCCCTGCTTCAGATCGGGCCCCACCTGCTGATCCAAACATACGTTTCCCTCGCCTCTGACTTCACTGCTCTTGTGCCAGGTGAGTAACTTCCACCCCCAACCGCAGACTGCCTGACTTCTCATGGAGGACAGAAACTAACGCTTTGTTTAGCAAACCCTGGCAGCCTAAGATGTCCCCTGTTAGGGAGAGTTAGGGCAGCCCGAGCTCACTATGGTGCACAAAAGTGAAAAAGTAAAAGTGTGAGTCGCTCAGTCGTCTCCGACTCTTTGCAACCCCTTGGACTGTAGCCCACCAGGCTCCTCTGTCCATGGGATTCTCCAGGCAAGAGTGCTAGAGTGGGTTGCCATGCCCTCCTCCAGGGGATCCTCCTCACCTAGGGATTGAATCCAGGTCTCCAGAATTGCAGGCAGATTCTTTACCATCTGAGCCACCAGGGATGTTATCTACGTCACCAAAGGTGACAGTTAATACTGGCTTTTGTTTGGGGTGATGAGTCCCCAAGGGGTGGGCTTCCTTCGTGGGGGTTGGTCCATGAGATGGAAGTTGCAGGTGGTGAAAGGACCCTGAAAGCACCTTGGGGAGGCCTGTGCTGTGCCTCACCCCTTGAGAGCAGTGGGGTCAACAACTCGGTGCCAGTAGAGGTGCTGGCACTCAGGCCAGGCCTCGGGGTGTCTCCTCCGGGCCTGGCACCCCCTCCTGTCCTGGTCTTGTTTATCTGGTTATACCTCCTTTGTATGCACTGAGGGCTTCCCAAGAGGCACTAGTGGTAAAGAATCCACCTGCCAGCGCAGAAGATAGAAGAGACGTGAGTTTGATCCCTGAGTCAGGAAGATCCCCTGGAGGAGGACATGGCCACCCACTCCAGAGGATCCCACGGACAGAGGAGCCTTTCGAGCTGTGACTCACCAGGGGTTGCAGAGTTGGACACAACATACATGCATGCGTGTGGATTGAACTGCAAAGTACCGCTGAGATGAAATGTCACGTTCAGAGCTGTTGAGAGCTGCTTTGTCATAAACCAGAAGTGCTCGAGGGGCAGTGGCTGGGCTGCTTTGTGTGTGTGTGTGTGTGTTTTAAATAATTTTATTTATTTATTCATTGACTGCCCTGGGTGTTCATTTTGCTGTGTGGGCTTTTCTCTGGTTGTGTTGAGTGGGAGCTACCCTCTAGCTGTGGTGTGCGGGCTTCTTGCGGTGGCTGCTCTCGTTGCCGAACACAGGCTCCAGGTGAAGGGGCTTCGGTGGTCGTGGCTGCGGGCTCAGAAGGTGCGGCTCCCGGGCTCCCGAGCATGGGCTCAGGAGTCGTGGTGTTTGGGCTGAGTTGCTCCCTGGTACGTGGGATCGTCCTCCCAGACCAGGGATCAAACCCATGTCTCCTGCATTGGCAGGTGGCTTCTTTACCGCTGAGCCACCAGGGAAGCCCCTGAGCCTTTTTTCCTAAGTGTGAACCCACCGAGAGCCTAGCCCGCTTTGCGGGAGGAGTACGCAGGTCCTCGTTTCTTCTCCTGCGTGTTTGGGTGGAGGTGATGGCACCTTCTGTGAAGGCCGAGTCTGCCGGTTAGCGGTCCTAGGGTCCTGGTGGCATGCGCTTGCCTTCCAGGGGCGAGTGCCCTGTGCTCGTGGAGCACGCTGTCCTGGGCCCTGGTGTGCTACGCTGGTTCCCTGCGCTCTCTGAAGCCGGACCACCTCTCCACGCCCTGGACGGCCCTCGGCTGCCAGCAGCTCTGGAGGATGGGCATGGTGGGGGCTCGCGTCCTCAGCCTGGTTCTCTTCTTCTGGGCTCACCGCGTCTGGGTGCTGGTTGTCGCAGGTAAGCTGAGCTTCTGTCCCGACCGTCTGCTGCTGCATGACAGGCAGCCCCAGAGCTTAATACCTGAAAAGAACCATTTGTGAGCAACGACCCAGCTTCTGAGGGCCGACCGGGGTTTGCAGGGGGTCCCTGCACCATCCCTGCAGGCTCGCATAAATCTGGACTCATGGGGGGCTCCCCTGGGCTGGCTCCTCAGACATCCTGCACCCGGGGCCCCTCCACCCTCTCCATGCAGGCAAGGCAGCTGGCTTCAGACGCAGCAGCTGAGAATTCCAAGAGAAAGGGCGTCCTCTTAAATCTGGCCCAGAACTGGATCAGCACAGCTTCTGCTGAGTTTTGCCCAGCAAAGCGGTCTCGACCAGCCCAGGTTCAAGAATGTGGAGGGACGCCCTGAGTGTCCCCAAGTGTCCCGGGGGAGAGGAATGCACGAAGGCTCACATGACATAAAACGTGCGAATATTTTGTGTCCCTTGGCTCTCTCCTGGGATGCTGAGTCACATACAGTTAGAACAGAGAGGAGGGTTACGGGCCCCGGATTCCAAGTCCTGCCCCACCCCTCCTGCTTCCCCCAGCCCTGCCCCTTCTCTGGATCCTGACTCCTGGGGCTGCTCTCTCTAGGTGCCCACTGGCTGGTGATGACCTTCTGGCTCGTGGCTCAGCAGAGTGACATCGTGGACAGCACCTGCGGCTGGAGGCTCTTCAACCTGCTCGTGGGTGCCGTGTTCATCCTCTGCTACCTCAACCTCTGGGACAGCCCCTCCAGAAACAGGATGGCCACGTTCTATACGGCAAGTGATCCTAACTTTATACGTGGAATGTGGGCTTGCGTGTGTGTGTGTGTGTGCATGTGGGCAACTGTGCACGCATATCTATTAAGAAGGAATAACTTGATTTTAGGAAAAACTCTAAAAGGAATTATAGTCTTGAGCAGAGATGATAGTCTCTGAAAGTAGCAACCTGATGTCTGTTCCCACGTAGTTGCCATAGTGAGGATGATGGTGTATTTGGTGATGCTTTTCAGCGACTCTCTACGTCAGCCCATCTGATAAATAAAATCACAGTTCTATGCTTTGTCATATACGCGACATCCTTGTCAATCAGCTCAATTGCTGAGTTATAGCTGTGGTCATAAGTAGTGTAAAAAACACAAAGGTGACATAATGCTTATCTGTAGGCAGCTTCTAGTCCATTAGAGGAAATAAGCTTGTACCCAAGTAATAATAAAGAGGCACAATGTGGACCAGTGCCAGCAGAGAAAGCAGTGTCTGAATCTCACAGGATTATCACTTCCTGCTCAGATGACCAGGGACACTTTTGACGAGAGGGAGGAAGTTAAGCTGTATCGCAGAAGGCAAAGGACAGCGTGGATCAGCCATGCTCTTCAGAGCTGAGGCTTTGAAACCAGATGGCTTCCATGGGACCCTGGCTCTGTCATTAACTCTTACCAACTGTGACTGAGAATTTAGACTCTCTGGACCTATTTTTTCATCAGCGCATCAGAAACTCACCTCTTGGTGTCGCTGAGACAATGATGTTAAAACCTACCTACTTTTCAGGGTCCCTGTGAAGAGTAAATAAAATAATAACCTTGGGCTACAATAAGCAACCAAGAGTGGCCTTTACCAAAAATAGAAGCTGAGACTTTCAGAGGCGGCAGTACTGCAGGACAGAGACTGGAATGAAGGGAAGAGCTGGGGAGGCTGCTCCGGTCCAGGGCAGGTGGCTGCCTCTGGGTTTTAGGGGAGCCCCGTAGAGCTCGCTGATCCCGAGGCCACAGGTCCCACAGAGGACCCATGATACAGGGTGAGTCACAGCAAGCCTCAGTCTCCACATCTGGAAATTGGGAATAACCAGACCCCTCACACCGTGTGGGCCGAGGGCTGAGTGTGTGGTGGAGCGCAGCCACGCTATGAATAAAAGAGGGTGAATTTCATTGTCCATTTGTGGGAGCATCATGCTCACATGCTTGTATCCAGAGGCGCCCTGAGAAGCAGAACTAAAGAAGGAGGTGTTTCAAATTTGCTGCTTTTGTTTATGTCACGTTCACACCCTTGTCAGCAGAGCGTGTCCTGGGAGTTTTAGGGGCCATTATACAAGGTACTCTTGCCTGGAAAACCCCAGGGACGGAGGAGCCTGATGGGCTGCAATCCACGGGGTCGCATAGAGTCGGGCACGACTGAGCGACTTCACTTTCCCTTTTCACTTTCGTGCAATGGAGAAGGAAATGGCAACCCACTCCAGTGTTCTTGCCTGGAGAATCCCAGGGA